>BDCZ01000118.1:0-64949 GCA_001662365.1 Chlamydomonas applanata
GAGAGGGGGGGGTGTTGATAGGGGAGGGGGGGTGGGGGGGGCTGGGAGGATAGGGGGGAGGAGGGGACTCAATCTTGGGAGGAGGGGGTGGTGTCGTGCGCGTGGTCTTGCACACAAAGGGGAGGGTGTTTGAGTCACAGGCCAGCAAGGAGTACTTCTTGTCAGAGCTGCGGGCAGCACATTTGGCTGGGTTGGAGGTGGCGGCAACTGCATCCAGGGTGCTGTCATACAGGCTCGCCGCGTACGTCGCACTGGTGTAGTCAGTGAACCCGAGGTTGGTGGAGTTAAAGCCTGCGGGACTCAGAACATGAGGCAAACACCATTTTGATACTTAAAAATGTAGAAACCCACTAGATGATAAGACTATATACATCTGTGTATATTAAGAGAGAGACAGGTTGTTGCATTGGGGTTGTTCGTCCAGGTGGCCAGGACCTGATCCTAATGAGGGGTGGCCGTGGTGCAGCTCATGGGGTCAACAGCTCATGCGATGGTGTGCAACAGCTGGTTGAGTCGAGCCATGGCCTGAAAAGATTGGATGGTTCCAGAACAGGGGGACAGGGCAGCCACGCAGGTACATGGGGCAGTACTGTACTGTACTGTACTGTACTGTATTGGTGATGCTTTTACGCACTACATGGAGCACGGTTCCGGCATGCAGACACATCTGTGACACACCGTGTTATTATTATTATTATTATGGAGCACGGTGCAGGACACAGTTCAGGGGCCAGGGCACAGAAGCATGGGGCATGGCAGGACTGCTGTATCACGCACCGAGCGTGGTGTAGCCAAACCAGGCTGCATCCGTGTCGAGGTTATCAGACACCAGCGTGTCAAAGACCTCCCATTCGGCTTCACTCGACATTGATGCTAGGTGGCCGCCATACACCTACATCATCAAAGGCATCAAACATCATCGTTGGCATCAGCAGGATCACCTTTCAAATTTGCAGCAGCCAGCCTCAGAGGTGCAGACACATCTGTGACACGCCGTGTTATCATTATTATTATTAGCCTCAGAGGTGCAACCTTCACAGCAAGAAATCGCACAGGCCTGCTTGCTCAAAGGTGTACAGCTGTACCGCTGTGCCACCAGCGGCCTCCGACCAACAGTAGCGCAGGGAGGGGGCTTCCTCCAGCCAGGCTGCAGCACTACGCGGGCAGTACATATGCGACCATGCACAGGCGGTACGCAGGCAGTACGTACCAGGTCGCGGCACGCCACCTCGGCCGCCTCGAAATTCAGCTCGCGCTCGAACAGCACGTACGTGGCGGTACCAGATGTAGCAGAGTCAAGGTAGTCAGGGTCACCTGCACATACGGCAGGCAGTGTGGGAGGGGCTGTGTTGGCCGCCATGTTGGCTGCTGCATCAGGCTGACGGGTTTGACGGGGGCTGTCCAGGCGCCAGAAAGGAGCCCAGTGGATACTCTGGTACGGAACATTGGTGGCTGGCGCTGCTGGTACACCACACAGGAGCTTGCACACCATGCACTGAGATGCAGCGATGGGGGCTGGTTGCCTGCGGCTGGTGCCAACACTTACGAATAAGGCCTAGAGGCCCGTGATCAAACTCGTCTCCACTAGAACTGTCATCCCTGCTATCGTCAGCAAAGGCTATGGCAGAAACTGCGGGACAGCAAGAGCATGCAGCACAAGGCCGTCGGACCACCTCTACAAGCAGCACGATTGTGTGCCCAAAATCTGCACGCAGACATGCATGCTGTGCAGCAGTGCCATGTGCCCAGCTGCCTACCCTAGCTGTAAATGCTGGCTGCCGTGACCGCAAGTATACTTGCGTCCGTGGATAGCGCGAGCGTGAAAGCACGTGTGCGCATGTGTTCATGCGCGGGCTTGGAAGTGCAGGGCATGAGGGCGCCAGAAACCCGGATGTCCGGACCCGCAACGATGCGGTATGGCACTCTACCACATTTGATGCGCACTTGGCAGTTCTACGTACCTGCCAGGAGCACCACCAGGCGTCCCCAAACTGCCCGTGAGGCCATCGAGGCCGTCGACAGTTGCCCTGCAGTTTGGCAATGGCACTGATTGGCTTCAGGAAGCTTTTCAATAACCCCTGGGCGTGTGGGCTGACCCAAGCTCCAAATTCGCAATCCGACACCATGTATGCCGGTGGGAAACGTGTCTTTGCGAGCACGGGAATCATCACCTGTTAGCGCCGGTCCCGCTGCTGGTATTGCTGCACAATGTCTGGGTGTCAAGACTTTCCCCCTATCTGCGGCGCAAGGGAAGCGATGCTGAGATGAATAAATGCCGCAGGCATAGCAACGTCATTCATCCACATCTGCAGCAGCTCATCACAAGCAGCGTGCTCATCACAAGCAGCCTACACGCGGCCCGCTCGCAGCTGTATGTGACACGCACACGTAAGCGTACCCACCAGTTACAGCAAATGTAGAAGAGCTGATTGATAGCAGCACGCCTGGGACATGACTAAGGACGCCTACCTCACAACCTTTTAATGAGACACACTGCCAGCTCGATACAAAGTGATGATTTGATTATACGATCAACAATAGCTTACATTGCCTGCGGCTTGCTCCTGGTCTGTTATTTTCGACGAGGGAAAACAGTTGCGCTGCCACTTGGGACAGCGCGGCCCCGTCTTGCACCAATCTTGCCGGTACGCATTGTCTGCACGAACCAGGTTGAGCTATAGAACCTCCCTGGCCTCCCGCGCTTGCATGTTGACCTCAGGCACGCACTCGTCTGTCAACAGCATTTGCAGGCAGCTGAGGGCGCCTCCAGCGCGTCGGCCCCTCATCTGAGCAATACATCTGATGCTTGTACGTCAGCTTGCTCTTGGGGTTCGTTCAGAAGTGGACCACAGGCTTGCCGTGCTGCGCACATGAGCAAACAACACAGGGCATACGTATACATGATGAGCATCACCGCGGTCTGCCGCCACGTCCTCACATTTGCATGTTTCAGCATCTCTTTCAGCTGTACACCATGCCGATGGGGCCACCCAAGCCATATAATCTGGCTATCACTATCAGCATCCACCTCACTTGTACTGCATCTGCTGCTTGCTTCACCACGATGCCCACTCACACACCTGCTCAATGGGAAGCCAGTAGCCCTGGGGATGGTCGATCTTGACCCACCCGGGGTTCTTCACACTCTTCCAGCCCTGAGCGCATGTGCCGCACATACACGGCCACGTCAGCCAGCCGCTCAAATGTATCCACACGACCCCAGAACAGATAGACCAGCCTCTGACATGCAACTGGGAGCAAGATGTTCTGTAGCTGCTACTCTTCAAAGGCTCCTACTGCCTGTAGTCATGTAGGGTCCGACAGCACATCGCGCTGCATGGTGTGAGTGCCATTGCGTGAACGCAGGATAACATGCTGTGCGTGCCTAGCATGCAAGCATACGTGACCCGCGCACCTGCAGCTTCGTGCCATTACGAGGCCAGTCAGAAGCATTGGCTGATGCATTCATATCCGGGCGGGTGCGCCTGCAGGACCGCCACAGCAGTGTCATGCATGTTATAATGCTTGCAACATTACAAATGCGCGGTGCCCGTCCGCCAGAACATACGTTAGTACCCAGCATGCTGATGAGTGAACAGGACCCCAGCAACTGGCATGGGGATCGGCTGCTGTGAGGCAGCCATGCAATCTGGCTAGTGGCTTGCCAGTAGCAAATCTGCGGTCCAACACTGCATGCACGATGGCACGTGGTGCATGGCTGCCACACATGCGAGTGCCATGCACAATGTGCAAAGCATGCATCGCACTCAGCTGTCACGCAGCTCATGCATGCTCTGTAGCCACGCTCACCAGTACATGCCAGTGCAGCCGTTGGCGCTGGCATCCAGGGTGAACTGAATCTTGGCCTCAGGTGCAAACACCTCGTCAGCCACTGCTGATCCTGACTGCTGAGAGCCCATCCTGACAACCACCGCCCGAGTAGCGATGCGGGGCGCCGCTGCAAACCTGCAATTGTGGCGACTTATGTGCGTCAGTGCGGAGACGTGTGTGCCACCAGACTTGCAACGTGTGCAAAGTGTACGTAAACATCATTGATTAGGTTAACTGAACAGGTTATCTGTCGGATAGCAAATGCTCGCTGTTGTTAGACACCAACCTGTGGACGGGAGCACTGGCAACAGCACGGCGGCTAGCAAGCATTGTCGATTTGACTGCAGGCACTGTATGCTAAGAAGCAGCAAGATGCTGCTTACGTAACAATGCACCATGAGATGGGTGTGGGTGTACCATTCAGCTTCCTCGCGCTTTATGCTGTGGGCAACCTGCAGATGGCTAGTCCTCTGCATCTCAGACACATGGGAAGCACAGCTGAAACGTACCAATGCCATGTTATCTTTTGAGATGTACATCATGAGCAATGAGCAGCTGCAGGCACTTTGATCAGGGGCAGCAGACTAACCATCACAGTACTCCACCGTTACTGCATGTTACAGTGCGCGAACGCCAAATAGTTTAGAGTACTGAAGGTACAGGTTGAGAACATCTGAATATGCTGATCTGTCTGTGTCCCAGTGCACTGCCAAGTGCGCCCCAGTGAGTTCATGCACCAAGTGTGCTCCAGCATCATCACCCGGCAGGACCTAAATTGACGAACGCCTAAAGAGGCCAGCAGCCCATACACGGACGGCCCCACAAAAAAACAGCAGAAACAGCTCTGACACGGATTATGCATTGGGTTCTTCACACCCTTATGTACAGCCCGCTCGCATACCTCCCCATCCTGCAAACAGTCCTTCGTATCCATACCTGCTCCCATGCCTTGCATGTGCTACGGCGCCTGCATGGCTTCATTATGCAGCATGTTCTAAAAGCCGCTTGGCCCTAGAAGAGCTGCCTTCACTTGGTAGCCTTCCCGTTCACGTGGTAGCCTTCCCATTCACGACTTTGAGCCCCGCCAGCTCAACACATGAGTTGCAGGGGCAGCCATTGCTGGGACCGCAGTGACCATCACACCTGCCGCAGCGGCACTGGTTCAGCTTGCGCCTGCGCGCGCACAGTACGCGACTACCTGTCACAGGAAGAATGCAGCGATCCAGGACTTGTGCCCACAGCCAGCCATGGATGCCAGCATCGAATGCCCAGCTGTTAATGTGCCAATCAGGGTAGCCACCATACATCAAATCAGGTCAGCCATGGATGCCAGCAACTTAATGCCCAGCTGTTAGTGTGCCACTCAGGGTAGCCACCATACATCAAATCAGGGTCCTCAGGAAGCAACCCATGCTCTGCATGGGTCATGCCAAAAGGGTCCAGCAGCACAAAGGGCTATGATCAGGCAGGGCCCGCCTGCACCTCCAGGCCTACCATCACATGCTCAATGTTGCATGTGGTTCTTACAAGGGGAACTGTTGCATGTGGTGTGGTTGCCTCTGGCACCCAGCACACGGCTAGCACAGTACAGCGATAACAACTCTACTCTAATGATTGTTTTTAGATAACGACTGTCAGGCTCCGGCATGCAGACACATCTGTGACACGCCGTGTTATTATTGTTATTATTAGCGATGAAACAAGAGCCAGGCTATCGGTGTGCTCACCCGCAGTAGTACAGCTGCGAAGGTGTGAGCTGCGTGTCACCTCCTGTACCTGTGGCTCCTCGGTAGGCAATGACATTGTCCTTGTTCTTCATTGTGGCGGGCCTGCCATGTGTTCAACACAAAAGCAGCACACGCGCGATGGACGAATCAGGCAGCTAACAGCGAAAGGGTGGGAGCAGAACAGCAAGCATGCGGCGATGCTTGCATGTTGAAAGCTGTCGATTGGAAAAGTACACAGCAGCAGACACACGCAGCGCGTGGGTGCACGTGTTTGTGTGTTCTAACCTGCACCCCGATTCCACCGCTCAGCAACATCTTGGGACCGGGGCCATCCATCACACACTGGCAACCGACATCGAGTCACATAATAATAATAATAATAATAATAATAATAATAATAATAAATAATAATAATAATAATAATAATAATAATAGTAATAATAGTAATAATAGTAACACGGCGTGTCACAGATGTGTCTGCATGCCGGAGCCTGACAATCGTTATCTAAACATCGAGTCACATGCCAGCACGAAACAGAAAGACCGCCTAGCTGCTGGACACCGGCTCACCCCGCAGTGGTTGGGTGAGTGAGCTCAGTGAGTGTAACTGCATCGTCCTTTGTTGACAGTACAACGTACGGCACCATCGTGGAGGGGCCCCCTCGTGACAGCAGCTCCTTCGCCTCTGATTTCGCCTGCAGAGCCCCGTTGTGGTACCTGGCAGTGTATGTGCCAGCAGTACAATGTACATCATGCGGCGCTTAAGGGGCACTACCGGCAGAACACGCCCCACAGCCTGACCAGGTACGATTTCAGGTATGACCAAGTATGACCAGGCCTCTGGCAGGTTGTAGGGTGCAGCGGCTTTAGTGGTAAGATCCCAGACACTGTGCGGAGCTATAGTGGCGACCAACCTGGCCAGCCATCACAAGTGTGTACCCCAGAAATAGTTCAAATTTACTTTCAATACAAGCGGCTGAAAATTGTTGCAGGCGATCAGACAAAGCTATGAGGCCAGCCACTGATAAGCCGAGAGGATGGCACCAAGCCCCTGCACCTCACCACACTCAAATGCGAAGGGATCACTGCACTGCAACTGTTATAAGAACCCGCATTTAACACCAGATGTAACACGGCACAAACCATGGAGTATAGTACCGTACGTACCATGACACCGTGCCGTCCTCCACCACCATGCGCACTGTACTGCCTGATGTGTACTTGAAAGCATTGTCCTTGAGCTTACTCTCCCCCACACTGAGAAACAGTATCCACCAGGAGCCAGAGCACCAGGGCAACAGCCAGCGTGAGTGCTTTACTGCAAGCCACGCCTCACCATAGATTGATCTGCAAAGCCCCACAGCATGCACGCAAGACCGACATGCGGGCCGCACATGCAAATGCATTCGAGCATGCATATAAGCCGTGTTATTATTATTATGCATATAAGCCCCATGCAAGCACCCTCACCGCACGATGCCGTTGGACAGGTAGTAGCAGCGGTCAGTGCGGTTGGTCTTTCCGGGGTCTGATGCGTTATCAGCATCTGCTGCCATGAGGCCAAACAGCAGGGAGCCAGCACCGCGCTTGTCGATGCGCAAGCTGACGCAATAACTGCGTGCAGGGTGGTGTGTGGGTAATAACTGCGTGCAGGGTGGTGTGTGGATTGGTGCGGCGGTGCATGTGGTGGTGAGCAAATGGCATTTTTGCGATGTGCTCATGTGTGCTGTCCATATTTTGACTAAATCGGATGAAGGTTTGCCAAATTGTGTATCAAAATACATTGGCTGGTGGGCACCCCTGACAGGCACGGATGTACATGTGCTTCATGCAAGCTGCAGCACAAAACACGAAGGTACACACTTCACCACTTTGCAGTCGAGTGGTGCTCATAATCACTGCAAGTCCAGAATGGGCAAGCAGGCATGTGCAGAAGTACGCACAGGCCCTGCGGCTTGACTGCCAGGTTGACTTTGGCCACCACGTATTCTGGCTGCTCCGCTGACTTGGTTGCCTTGTGACCCTCCAGCCTGTGGCGCAGAACACACATGTAAGCGGTACAGATGTGCAGTACATACAGGCTGCACACACATGCGCACAGTACACATGTTGTACCCCCATGCAGTACAGATACATGCAGTACAGATACATGCAGTACAGATACATGCAGTGCAGATACGTGCAGTGCACACGCATCGGGCCGCAGGTTTCGCGACATCAAACTGAACGGAGGACGCTCCAGCAGCACGAGAACGAGTCTTACGAGGTAACAAACTCCACAAACCAGCTCCTAATGGCACACAAAGATAGATAGATTGACTACGCGCACGACCATGCGGCCGCCGCAGTGCACGGCACAAAAGCTGGACGCATTGGACGCACGTACTTGATGGCTGGGTGGCTGAGCCCAGCATCGAAGCCAGCGGCCACGGTGGTGCTGGTGGGTGGCCCGCTGCTCACGGGCAGCGGCCGGTCGAGGCCAGGGTCCTCCCCAGCTGGGGCAGTCCACTCCAGCAGTGTGACCTGATCGTTATCCGTGTCCATGGTGACGTAGGGCACAAAGATGGCGGCTGCACGCACGCAGGTGCGGGGTGGTCAGTCAGTCAGTCAGTGGGATCGTCGGTCAGGCAGTCAAACGGCCAGTCAGTCGTGTGGACCGTCAGTCGGCCGACCAGCAGTTAGTGTCCTTGGGAAGAGGTGGGAGAGGGTGGGAGGAGGTAGGCATGGGTGGATGCTGGGGCAGTTTGCTGCCTGGGGTTCGGCTTGCACGGATGCAGATGGAATGCTCAGGGCCAATGCCTAAGCATGTGGCAACCCAGTGGACTAGACATGCAGAGTGTGACCGGTTCAGGGTTGAGTGTCCAGTTTCAAGCTTGGGCTGACTAATCCCATGACCCTCGCTGCCCCACACTCACAGCTGAGCATTTCAGTGCCATCACCACAGCCTTGTGCGACTCCGTTGCAGAACCACTCAATGTGCCCATCCACGATCACCTGGGGCCACAACACGAGGTGTGCACAACCAGCATGGCGCCGTGGGTGTTGCTGCAGTATCAGCTGGTGTCAGTGTGCGTACGCGCATGTGCACATGCAGATGAATGGATGACTAGCGCAGTGATGTGCACGACTGGGCCGCTGGCGCTACACTCCTTCACCTCTACCTACATGCCGCCCACAAAAAAGAGCCTTGGGGCGGCTGCTCACCAGCCAACCGACCAAGCAAGACACCCTGCTATGCCATACGTCAACCATGCGGCGTGCAGCTTGTGCACTCAAGCTACATCGGTGTCAGCCCTGCCAGACTCTCCCTCTCCCCAGCCCCCCGGGCCACCACCCCCTGTGCTCAGCGTTTAGGGTCTTTACGTTCAAAGTCTGCTGCGTTTGTCTGACAGTTTTGAACTTTGACACAAATAATCTTGTAATGCTAGCAGCCCGCCGCACCATGCGGAGGGTGTCCCCCGTGGCGTATGAAATGGCATCGCCCGTGATCTTCGTGTCGCCCACGCGAATGATGCCGTTCGACAGGTAGTAGCAGCGATCGGGTCGGTCTCCTGAAGAAGGGTCCCCTCCGAGGTCTGCCCCCACTGCCATGAGCCCCAGAAACAGGTTGTTGGACACCAGCTTGTCCACCTTGATCGTGCATGTGTACGTGCCTGCAGGATGCAAACACGCGCACAACCGGAACGGTATCAGATCATGCCAGATCAGATCTGAGGATCTGATCGGACCAGATGGCACAAGATCTGGATCAGGATGGGGTGTGGTGGCAGCTGGCGCATGAGTGGCCTATGGGACCCATGGGCAGCGCAACACCCGTGGATGCTCTGTCTGCGTTGCTGCCTGTGATGTATTGCTCCTGGCAGCGGCACAGCACTGTCGCTAGGCATGACGCAACACGACAGGCTGCATGTGTCCAATGCCTCACGCACGGACACCGACAGACTGCCTGCGCCTTTCCTACTCTCCATGATAACACCTGATAGTAGCTCCTCCCGTGAACTCCACCACGACCGCCCACTCCCTTACCTTTGGGCCGTATTGAGTGCGAAACCATGACCGCGGAGTAGTCGGCGCTGCTGGCCTTCTTGGTCGCCGTGTTCCCCTCGATGCGGATGTCTGCGTGGAAGCGCGCGTTGTCCCTGCAGTACAGGCGGTACACACGGCGGGCAGGGCTTCTGGCAATGCACGAGGCGATGCACATCATGGCAGTAGACTTGATGGCTCAGTACAGTGTGGCCAGCACAACCCAGCGACAGGATGGGCAGGCGGTAAAACCCAGACACGATAAGGCCCAGGCGGTTCTATTTAGGCATTACAGCTTACAGGCCATCCTACAGCTTTGCATGCAGCAGCTAGCTGCGGGTGCGGACGTAGGCTGTACAGTTATGCTGCCCTTCTTCGGCACCAGCCGCAGGCACTCCACGCCGGTATCATGCAACACACAATGCAAACCGCAGACCCCGACTCGGCGGCCGAGGCGCACCAGGTCTTTTGAATGGTGGTGGACACGGGGACATTGGTCCTGGGCTTGACCGCAGGCTCCTCAGACGATGGGTGTGTGAACTCCTGGATCGTGAATGCATCGCCGCTGGTCTGCGCGCACCAGAGCACACCAGGTGGGAAGCTGAACGGTCCAGCTGGATGCAGCATGATCCAGGAAGCTCTGGGAGCCCATGTCCCTGCTGGCTGTGCATCAAGGTCCGAACGCCAACTGCGGCTGCGGCGATCGAATGCGCCGATGCCTTTGGCGCTGATAAAGAAAGGCACGTGCGGGGGAACATGGAAAGGATAGTTTGGATGACGGCGTACAGCCCCACAGGCCATACCCCTGCCTTCTGGGGGGTGCAGTAGATGCACAGCAGTGGATGATGCAACCCGATGTAATCCCTGTGCTTGTGCGCCACGCACCGTGACGTTGACGTAGGGCACCAGAGGGGCGGGCCCTGAGGCTGCACGCACGCATGCAGCATGTCATTTCCCATTTTCACGATGCTATGACATGAAACAAACAGGACCAGGCCTACCAATCAAATGCCTGTGGATGTAGGGGGCTGGAGGCAGCAGAGTAGCAGCACACCCTATTCAATCACCCTTTGCGCCAATCCATCTCATCCATCCCCAACCTGATCCCCAACGGTCTGCACTGTCACCAGTGTACAGTGGACAGCAAGGGTTGCCATGATTGCATGATGCCGCAGTACAAAGCGTCAGCGGTACAAAGCGTCAGCAGTACAAATGCAGGGCACACCTGACAGCATGCTGCCCACGCTGCAGCTGCCCTGTGGCTGGCCATTGCAGAACCACTCCACCGTGCCGTCTACCACGACCATGCGGATGACGTCCCCTGTGCCAAAGTTGACGGCATCGTCGCGCACCTGAAGTTCAATCAAGCCGAGTGAACCCAGCCAGATTTAAAAAGCTCTGAGCAACCTACTTCACTGCAACCCCATCTCCTCATGCATATCCCCTTCACCTGCGGTACGCTTGATGCGTCTGCAACACCCTTTAGCTGATTTGCTCAGGGGCCCACGGATGAGCCCTTCCTCTTCCTCCTCTCTGGGGAAAGACCCATACTTGTGCCGTTATGGGTCTGCCCTGTAAATGCCCAGGGGCCCACGGATAAGTCCTCCTGCCTCCTCCCCTCTGCCGGAGGGAAGGACCCATACTGATGGGTCTGCCCTGCAACCGCCCAGGCAGCAGTATATATGGACCCACCTTTGCATCACCCACACGGATGATACCGTTGGACAGGTAGTAGACGCGGTCCTTGCGTGTTGAGAAGGAGGGGTCAGTAGAGACGTTGGAGCCGAGGCGCATGAGCCCCACAAACATGTTGCCCTGCGTGCATTCGTGCACATCAATAGCCATCCGGGACACTGCACACCGTGCGGAGTTGCCAAGCCATGCTTGCTAAAAGCCGTGGAAACATAGGAATCTCGGTTGCCAAGCAACAGCAGATGCGAGCAGCAGCACCCAGTCGCAGGCATACCGCCTGATCTGCTGACTTGCTGCGCCTCTCTCCATGGCAGTGCAGGTCAAACAAGGTCGACACTGGTCAAGAAAAAGTCAAAGCAAGTCAAACCAAGACAAAAACGTGGGCCGCACCTTCATGAGCTTGTCCACCTTGAATGTAAGAGCATAGGAGCCCTTGGGCCGGATGCCGTGAGGAATGAGAGCCACACTATTATCACTAGACTGGGAGCCCTTGCTGGCACTGTTGCCGTTGACCTGCGCGGTGGTTGGTAACAGACCCAGTAGCTGGAGTGAGGTCACAACATTAGGGAACGCCGTGGTGAGGTCACACTATGCCGTATGAGAGCAGGCTGCGGTCCAATCGAACGTTGGCATCCAACCAGTGGTACAGGGCCTAAGATGTTCGTGCAGTGGCGCATGACCCACGCAAACCCAGTGGTGTAAGACGAGGTGCGGCTCAGCAAGCACAGCACGCCCCGCACACAGCTACTGCCCTTGCACATTAAGCCCATGCCCATACCCCATGGTTAGCTCTTGCCGTTGCTGCCCCCCATCCCAACCCTCCTGAGACATAGGTTAATGAAAAGGAATCCACCACCAGCTGAGGACAGCATCTCACACCAGGGCCAGGTACAAAATCTATGGACACACAGATTTGCATGCCCTGTCATCCCCTTGCACAGCTTTGCTTGCCCTTGCACCCTTGCACAGCCTTGCGTGCCCTTCCCCCCTTCACTGTCACCCACCCGAATGTCGGGGTGCGACACGGCGGGGTCAAAGCTGCACGAGACCGTCTTGGACACAGGTACCGCGGTGACGGCAATGGGAGCATACTTGAGATCATAGCAGTTCTCGGCCCCCACCCTGTAACCGTTGACTTTGCCGTCCGCCTCCCATTTGACTTTCCACCAGCCATCACTTGACACTTCCACCAGGGTGCCCACACGCCCCTTGCCCCCATCCTGATCCTGCCACTTCCAGTCAGGCCCACGGACCACCTTCAAACCTGCTTGGGCACTCGTCTTGGTCACCTTCTCGCCGGCGGCCCTGTGACGCCACACAGCAGCAGCAGGTGTGCAACGCAAGAGGCAAAGTTCCTAGGTTTACTAGTAGCAGTGCTACGTGCAAGATACAAGTGCGGAGAGTGAGTGAACACAGGAGGGTGAGGGCGTATGCTGTTCCTGCTGCTGAGCACCACACTACTACTCCTTGTCCGACAGGCAACTCTGCACGCGCAAGTCAGTCAATCGACCACTGCATGCCCTCACGTCTCGCCACCCGGGTAGATGCACTCCAGGAGTGTGACCTTGTCGTTCTCACTGTCCAGCGCCACATAAGGCATCATGGCCTCAGGGCCCGAGCCTGCTCAGGCAATCGAGCCAGACGCCGCCCGGTGCATGCACATCAGGTTAAAGCACTGAGAGACAGCATGGCATGCAGCAAAAACAGCCCATAGACTTCCACTGCACACATGTGGCTCCTGACATTGACTGGAGAGATCCACGCAACCTGGCGCAATGAGCCACGGAGACGCAGGGATGCATACATGGCCAAACTATCCTGCAGGCATGTGTGCAAAAAAGGATGCAACATGCTGGAGTGATGCTGGTAGCTGGAGGCAGCAACAGCCACACATACCCTTCAACAGCGGCTTGCCATCTGCAGCACCCTGTGGGATGCCATTGATGAACCACTCCTGGGGTTGGCAACGTGCAGGTTGAGGACATGGCACCACCATGGCGACACGACAAACCCACATGGCACCACCATCGTGACATGCACCACTGCCATGTGTGGAGGGTACATGGCAGCGGTGCATGTCGCCATGGGGGTGTGACGGTGCACAGAGGCAAGGGGCGTGCAAACTAAGTAGACACTGTAGAATGCAAGAGAACATTGTGCCTCAGGCCGGCTCAGCTTTGAGGTAGTTACCAACCCGATGCAAGCCCACGGTCCCGTGCAAACCCATGTCCCAATCAACTAATCTACCAGCTGCTCTCTGGCCTGCACCCACGACTCATCCTTGTGGAGCCCCCCACGCAATGCACTACCCCACCAGCCACAAGAGGTGTTAATCAAGACACAGAAACTGCAGCCGCAACACAGACCTGTGTCCCACCACACTGTCCCCGGCCCTCCCAGCTGAACCCGCACCCCAAACACCATCTGTAAGGGTTGCAATAGGCACTCCGGAGATGTTCAGGGCATATGGTCACCTACCATATATCCTAACACCATCAAACCCCCTCAGCTGCCTTCCCAGCCTTACCACCGTGCCATCCTGTACCACCATGCGCACGACGTCTCCGGTGCCAAAGTTGAACGCATCCCCTCTGACTTTGGCCTCGCCCACGCGCATGATGCCGTTGGACAGGTAGTAGCAGCGGTCCTGCAGCCATGTGAAACATAAACATCCAGTTGAGGCACCGGCGCACGCGGTCATTGAACCGAGATGCTGAGGATTGACCTGCCCAGACATGAAAAGGCTCTGGCCAGGGCCACAGGTATACCGGCAGGCAGTATGAAAAGTAGCCTGAAAAACTACATGAGCCTAGCAGGGCTGCAGGGGCACACAGGCCAGCGGCTAAGAGCTGGATGGCGTTGCGGCTGGTATCATTTCCTTACACGCGTTCCTAGCTGTGTCCCTAGCACATCTAAACTCCGTGCAAATCAAGAGTGGCCAGCCAAACGGAAGGCAGCCCCCCAGTTGAATGTCACACTGCCCACCTTACGGCTTGCTTCTGAGGGGTTGCCAGCGAGGTCTGCGTTGGCCTTCATGAGCCCCAGGAACAGGTTGGTGCTCACCAGCTTGTCCACGCGGATCGTGAACGCGTAAGTGCCTGCCGTTTGATTGAGAGTCAGATCAGATCAGATCAGATCAGATCAGGACAGATCATCCTGTTTGACACTGGACCAGGCAGGGACGGGGTCAAGAGGCAGGTAGGCATTTGAAAACGGCGCAAGCAAACACGCACGTGCATCAACCCCCTTCCTACCAAATGGCCCCAAGGACATGAAAGAAGCTGGCAAAGGGAAGGTGCATGAGGGCGATGCAGTTATAAGACGGAGCTTGCATGCTCACACGAGCGCACCAGTAGGAGAAATAGGGCAGTTGATGAGGGCTGCAGAGATGTCTGTTGTGTGGGCGCTCTTCATCACACTGTGGTCTGAGCCGACCTTGATGTCCTGTTGCGTGGCATGCAGTATGCAAGACACGAAAATTATGCCAAGTAGTGATGTACCGATTCACGGTGATACCTGACATAAATTACCAAAACCAAGCAAATTGTGTTCTCAGAATACTGGCAGGCACAAGGCGGCAGAGACGCCATACAACATCGCGGCGGCTGGCAGCACTGGCGCTGGGCAGTGCTAAGCACATTGAAGCGAGCAAGTGCACATTCTGGCATGCACAGCGACAGCTAGCAGCACGCACGCACCTTGTGGCAGAGGTTGCTGGCCCAGCCCTTGGCCAGCGTGGTGGTGCGTGCAAAGGATGTGGACGTCTGTGGACCTGCGAACTGCAGGTCATGTGCATTCTCCGCACCAATCCGGTACCCATTGACCTTGCCGTCTGCGTCCCACTTGACCTTCCACCAGCCGTCATTGGTTGAGATGTCCTCCAGCACGCCCCCCTTCCCCAGACCGCCATCCTGCGCGTGCACAGGGCCATGCGGTTCGAATGTCGCACCCCCGCGCGCAGTACATGCGATGGTGTTCTGTCTCACGGCATGCTCACACATCATCTGTGCAGTTGGATGGCTGTGACACCTACGTGCCGCAGGTCACACATGTTGGCACGATGCCCCAGATGCTGCCAACCCCCCAGACCCTGCCGCAAATGCATCGCAGCATGCGCCTTCCCACAGAGCTCCAACAGAGCACCGGGTGGCCCGTTCGCATCCTCCGGCTGGTCCGTTCAGCTTGCCATGCCTCACCTGATCCCCCCACTTCCAGTTTGGGCCCCGCTCCACTCGCTCCCCTTTCTTCACATTAGTTTTGGTCACTGGGTCCCCGACCTCACTGCAGTTAGTTGGCAGTTGATTGGCAGTTGGTTGGCAACGTCGCTTGGCAGCGGCTCGTGCAAGCGGCTGCTGGCCGGTTGCGGAGAGGTAGCACAAACAGATCTTCCAACAGTTATGTTGGATGCGTGGCAGGTGCACATGGCAGGTGCCCAGTGCGGGACTATCAAATCAAACGCTTGCTATCGTCTTCAGGTGTCCAAGGAGCCATCCCCATGTGTAATAAAGCATGCCCCAAGTGTGAGGAATCATGCCCACTCACAACTCGTTCGCCGGGTGGGTGAACTCCAGCAGTGTGACTGCATCATCTGCTGAGTCCATGGTCACATAGGGCACCATGGCCGCTGGCCCTGTGCCATCCCCTGCACAGGCAAATGAGAGGCACATGAGAGGCACATGAGAGGCACATGAGAGACATGCGAGAGGCATGCGAGCGGCAAAGTGTGCGTATGTGCGTGCGTGCTGCTTTTGTTAGGTAACAGGTCCCCTGCTCCCAGTTCCCCACTCCCAGGTTGTGACTATTGATAAGCCACAACTCGTCGATGGCCACTAATGGCATGTACCCAGAGCTCATGCCCCTGTCCCTTGACCATGGCCTGTACCTAGAAGGGTGACTCAGGTGATTCAGGTGACCCATAGGCCCCCCTGCCAATGGACATTGGGTGAGGTGGGCTCTGGCGCGCTCAAGCAACCAACTATCATGGCATGATGATGTGCCCAGACAAGGCTGCATCACTTACTACCAAACTGATCATGTTAGCTTTCGAGTGTGGAGTGTGGGTGAGTGGACGATTCATCACCACCCACCCAGCAGGGAAGCGGCACTGGCCGAGCCTTGAAAGTTGTCATTGTGCCACCACTGCACCATGCCGTCCACCACCACCATGCGGATTGTGTCCCCTGTCTTGTAGTTGACTGCGTTGCCAGCCACACGCGTCTCGCCCACGCGCACAATGCCTGCGCACCACCCGCACACATGGGCATGGATGCAGTCCGATTCCATTAATACACGCGCTGCTGCCTGCATGTGCATGGCTTGTGCATGTGCATGCATGTGTGCTAGAGCCCCGTGCATGGCTGCCCACATTCATACTCTGGGAGGGATGCATGGCAGAACTGAAGCACCTTTTTCTTGCACGCCTCCTCCCTTGAACCCCCCATCACATGGAACCTATCCACCAGGTATACAGGCCAACTGTAGCGCAGGCAGCCCAGCTCAATCACTTCTCACTTGGCCCCAGCAAAGACAGGCTGTGCCATTCAGCAGGTGATATAATCAAGCAGCAGGGCAGTAAAACACCCGAGTCTGTGCTTAAGGAAAATGAACTAGGCCACCGTACCATTGGACAGGTAATAAACGCGGTCCTTGCGCTTGTCAGCATCTGAAGGGTCATCACCCGTTGCGGTGCCGCGCCGCATGAGGCCGACTGCAACCATCCGGCAGGGTTTCATCTCTTGCTCAACCGACAGGCAGATGTATGGCCAGCACAAAGCCACATGCAGCCACAGGTGTGTGCGCAGGCGTGCTGAAACCTGTGTGCACAACCGCTGATGATCGGCTGCAAACAAGGATCACGACAAAGGGGGCGTGGATCATATAACATTCAAATTGTGTAGGCATATGACTCAGGGCTTGGCTTGGGAAATGGTCCAGGAACGGACAGGTATAAAAACAGCTCTAGAAACAGCTCTAGGATCAGCTCTCCCTCACCAAACATGTTGGTGGATACCAGCTTGTCCACCTTGACTGTCATCGCGTACACGCCTTTGGGCCTGATGCAGTGGTGCACGACAGCCGCCGAGTAATCAGAAAAGTGCGTGGCCTTGGTGGCGGCGGCGCCTGCGTGGCGGCATCAGCAATAATGACGCAGAGGTGGCGGCACAGGAAACAATTGGAAGCCGGTAAAAGGGAGCAACGAGACCTTGCCCTGACGCACCACGTGACAGGGGGGAGGTCATTGTTTAGGAGCCTGGAGCTGCAAACGTGCAGGAGGCACAGGCGCTGCGGCCCACTCTCAGTCTCCCCCCCTGGGGCTTCTCATTCTTGCCATGACGGCTATCATACAAGCACCCCATACGCCTCCTTCCTACTCCCTAACCCCCTTCAATGCACGCAAGAAAACCCTCTGCATCGATCAGGGTATGAATATGCGACAGTTGACATGAGACCCTGCAATGAGACACCTGCCAGGCCCCTGATCCCCCTCGTCATCATTCTTTCACCCCACTCCATCCTCACACCTGAGATCTTGACCTCGTGATGGCTCAGGCTGGGGGACCAGGACTTCATGACAGTGGTGGACAGGGGAGGCACGCCAGCAACACTGGCAGCAGGCGTGTTGCTGGCGCCCCCGGCAGTCATGGAGGTCGCCGCCGAGTTCTTGCTCGGTGCAGGTGCGGCCACCTTTAAATGGAAGTAACGAGCACCGTGCAACGTGAGCAGCTCAGCACGGGAGGTCCAGGACACCAACGGCCCGGCTTTGTGTGAGGGTGTAAGGAAGATGACCAGGCACGCGTGGGATGGGGAGGCAGGGAGTGGTTAGGCATGCAAGCATCACAGACATTGCAGCGGTGCTATTGGCCAAACGATTCAGGTGAGGCACAGTTACATGTTTCTTGTGACTATGTTACTTTAGCAGCTACTTTATTATAGTCTGTCATTGTTTGGCAGACTATAATGAAAAGTCTCTGTGGCGTTACCTTGGGGTCTGAGGCTGGGTAGGTCAGCTCCACCAGGGTAACTTTGTCTTCATCGTTACCAAGGGCCACATAGGGCACCATGATGTCATCGCCCGTGCCTGCGTGGCAGCAGCAGGCAGAACTCAGGCTTGAGAGAGCTAGACTGCCCATGTAGATACTGATGTCTGGTCGAAGGATAGGATACTCGAGGCAGGGTTCTGGACGTCAAGCGGCAAGGGGTGCAATTCATTCTGGGGTGCGAATGGAACCGGGAATGCATGGTATCCGATGGGGTGCAAGGGGGTGGACTGCAACGAAAGGGTGTGATATAGGGTTAGCACACAGATCGGTACACTGATCTTTTTGAGGGGTTGCCCCCGGCTCAGGAATGGAGTGATGCAGACATGCTTAGATTCATGAACCGTGGAAACGACAGGAGAGCCTGGAACAGGCTGGCTGACATGCTTGTTGAAATGGACACAAGCCGCACGGCTGCGATGGCCTTGAACCATTAACAAATGGATTTTCAAGTTCAAAAGAATCTTGCTAATCCTGTCTTGCGGCAGGCATCCATGCGCCATGACGGGCGTACGATGCAACCAACACACACGCAAACAGGGGCGGTAGCCAACAGTGCAGAGGCAGCTGCAGGACAACATGCATGCGCAGTGTGCGCGCACCTGGCAGGGCTGCCCTGGCATCACCAGAACCCTGACTGATGCCGTTGACAAACCACTGCGGGCAGGAAGACACAGAGCGATGTCAGACAACCGTGTGCTGACGCCAACAGACCTCGGCATGCGCTCGGTCCACAAGCTTGCATATGAGTGCAGCTGATCATGGACTGAATATGGCTTGAACATGGATTGAACAGCTAGTGCTACTGACATGATTTGCTGCAATGCTGTCTTTTCCAGCCTTTACCGTGCACATGCAGCAACAGATTGGGGGCCCCGCATGACCCACCTCCACAACACCGTCCTTCACCACCATGCGCACGGTGTCTCCTGAGCCAAACATCACAGCATCTGCGGGCACGCACGGCAGCAGTAGCAGCAGCAAGGATGGCTGCCCAATCGAACACAGCGTCACGCATGTATTCCTCAAAGGATTGGATGGCCTCAGGACAGACCCACGATCAACAGTACATTGTTGTATGGTATGCTTCCTACCACAGCCATCTGTAATGCAAAAGCGGCCACAGCCGAAGCCGCAGCTGCAGTAACAGCCACAGCCGCAGCCATGCCCTGCCAGTTGCAGATGCGCAGAAAGCACTGGCAAGCTCATGCAGCACAACAAGGCTTCGAATTCAGGCAGGAATTCAGGTTCAGGCTTATGATAAGGACGCAGGATCTTCACCTCCATGCTCACACACGTACCGCCTGTGACTTTGGTGTCCAGTACGCGCACAAGCCCAGAGTTGACATAATATATGCGGTCCTTTCGGTTGCCATCCGACGGGTCCGCGCCCAGGTCAGCGCTCCCCCGCATGATGCCCACAAACGCCCACCCAGTGATCTTCTCCATGTGGACGCTGCATGCAAGGCAGCGCAAGGGCAGGTGGTTGCAAGCCAGCCGGCGTGGAAGGACGGGGGGTGAGTCGTTGCACGTGCGAGGACGGGGGGTGCGTGCATGGCAGTGCACGGGGACGGGAGTTGCATGCATCGCGGGGCCTGCGCAGCGCGTCTGCTGGCGGGCAGCTTAAAAATAAGCTAAGATGTGAGAGTGCTACACTGGTGGGGCCGCATAAATTCAGGCCCTCCATGTTTGAATGGTCCATGCTCACCTGTCATGCCCCAAGCCAGGTGGCCCGCAGACGGACAGACAGCAGCAGCTTGCGCTGGCCTGCGAAGGCTGGGTGAGGAACTCACCTCAAGGTGTAGGTCCCCGCCTTTTGCACTGGCTGGTACACCTGGTCATGGATAGAGGGCACCACACATAGCAAATTTCAATCTGTATCACACCATGACGCCGTGTCTTGTCGTTTACATTTGTGTTTCAAGGCAGGCATCCATGAGCTACGAGAAGCCATCATGAAGAGCATTATGGTTCATCAAACATAACCGGCATGCAGACACATCTGTGTCACGCCGTGTTGTTGTTGTTATTATTATTATTATTATTATTATTATTATTATTATTATTATTATTATTATTATTATTATTATTATTGTTATTATTATTATCATTACTATTATCATTATCATTATTATTATCATTATTATTATCATTATTATTATTATTATCATTATTATTATCATTATCATTATTATTATTATTATTATTATTATTATTATTATTATTATTATTATTATTATTATTATTAATTATTATTATTATTATTATTATTATTAAACATAACCAGGTTTTGACAATCAACCATTACAGAATCAGGGTTATGACGGCGAAGCAGCGTACCATGACTGCAGAGTAGTCTGGTCCAGACACATTCCTGCAACCACACACCATGACAGCGCCAGCCTGATTGCAGCCCCAAGCGCGCTACGCATATGGCGCATGAATAGGGGGCAAGAAGGAAGATGGGCGCACGGAGCTTGGCACACCTACACCGGCCTTGCTCTACAGTGCTCGGCACACCTGCACTGACCATGCTCTGCTGTGCTTCATCAATTCTTAGGAGTCACGCAACGTAAAGGACCTGGCACTGACAGCTCATAGCAGGGATTGTGGATAACCTCCTATCCAGATGCGGCAACGACTAGATTCATGAGAGAGCACGCACCGAGTGATTGTGTTGCCGTCAGTGATGGCCGCCTTGGAGTGGCAGCGGGCCACCTCCCAGCTCTTGGAGACGCTGCTGGACACAGGTACTGCGGCAGCAGCAGCAGGAGCAGTGTGGATCGCCACAGCAGCGGTAGTAGCAATATGGATGTTCACAGCAGCACCAACAACATGTGTTTATCAAAACATGGGCGCTCAAGCTTGGCACATCGCTTTGTTTGCTGGTTTCCTTGAGCGAAGTGGAGCCAGCATGCAGCGCCAGCCTCCCGCACCGTCCCCAGCTGCAGACGAGATCATTCTAGTGCCTGAGAAGGTAAGTTAAGATAAGTACACTGAGCTCCTCACAGGTGGAGGAGGCCTCAGAGAGGAACACTTACGAAGAAACTGTTTCAGAAGCAGCCCAGCCAAGGGCATCACCTACCCGTGTGTTGTGCAGCAGGGATGAACGTTTTGGCGTCCCCAGGCGGGTGGGTGAACTCGGTGAGCGTTGCGCTGTCGCCCTCGTTGCCGAACGCAACGTATGGCACGAACGCCTGCGCCGGGTCGGCTGTGGCCAGACAGGACAGGGAGGCCAGGACAGCCAGCAACAAGGGGCACCTCAGTGTGACTGGCAGGGTGCAGCACTGGCGCGTGGTCCAACCAGGCCTCAGCCACTATCTCGCTCTTGACTACAGGACAGAGCAGGGTGGGTGTATGACTACAGTAGCCCCACTAGTAGTACGACAGGCCCCATTAGAAGTATGACAGCTCACTGGGCACCCTGCATGAACTACTATGCATTGTACTGCTGTATTGCACTACTTGGACCACACAGCCTGGTACGCGTCTTTCACGGTGCATTTAATAAAACCACCACACACCACACACCTGGCAGGTCCGCCTTGGCCGCGCCCTGGCTCACTCCATTCAGGAAGAACTGCAGTCAGTCAGCCGGTCAGTCAGTCAATCAGTCAGTCAGACAGTCTGCCAGGCAGGCAGACAATCAGGCAGACATGCAGGCAGGCCGTTGGCAACGGTATGGTATGGTGCTTGAGCGCAACCATGCTGTTGTGTGATCAGTAGCTGCACGTGCTGATACACACTGCATCACCACACTAGCAGGCCGGCTACAGGCAGGCCACCAGCTGCATGCAGCCCACCCGCTTGCCCCAGTGCCTGCTCAGCAGCCAGCCAACCTGCCCGGCAGCCAGCCAGCCAATCAGCTCGCAATGCAGCCCGCCTACAGCCTCACCCACCTCCACCATGCCGTCGACCACCACCATGCGCAGCACGTCGCCCGCCACGCAAGATGCCGCGTCCCCAGTGGCCTTGGTATCCAGCACGCGCACAATGCCTGGGCTCACAAGACACAACCCAACAATCCACCCGGCAGTTGGACTCAGACCGTGGCAGACAAGAGCGGCAGGTGGGCACGAGTCGTGCCTGCAAATTGAGTCGGCACCAGTCCAGGGACTGGGCCATGCCAGGGCAGGCAGGGGGTGGGGTGGGGGGTGTAGCCCAGGTTGACAAGTCCCCACCACGGCCACGATGAAACAAGCTGGAATCTGGCTGAGCCCCCTGTTGAAGCAGCACCTATGGGCATTTCAACCCCCGTTAGCTGTACTCTCGTTTGTGAACACAGCTCCCTGTCAGGCTCCGTGGGTTCGCCAGGTGAAGGTGGGATAAAGTACAGCAAATGCCTTCCGGAATTTTGTTGGATCCCGTCAAACTTCGTGCTGGAGGTTTGAGGTTTGGAAGCTGAGACTTCACGCACCAGTAGACACGTAGTAGATCCGGTCCTTGCGATTGGACAAGGACGGGTCCCCCCCCGCACCGGCTCCAAGCCGCAGCAGTCCCAGGAACATGAAGCCTGTCCGCTTCACGACGCTGACGCTGAGCGCGTACGTCCCAGTGGCCTTGACCTGCTGGTCGATCGCGCATATGGTGTAGGCAGTGGTCTTCTTCAGGGCGGTGACCGTCGGCCCCTCTAGCTTGATCGCCTCGTGGCACAACTTGGGCTCCCAGAGCTTGGACACGCTTGAGGATGCTGGCACGTTGGTGGCGGCACGGAAGGACTCGTCCTGTGTGCAAGGGATGGGGGGTGTGCGTGTGTGTGGTTGGGGTGTGTGTGGAGATGGTGGGCGCCGTGGGGTGGCCACATCTGGATGGTGGTGGCCGCATGGTGCCAGTAGCGGAGCATACAACAGCCACGGATGCAGCTGCCAGCACCGCCTGAACAGCAGAACACTGCCGTGCCGCTGTTGTGGTGGCCACATCGACATCCAAATGCAACAAATGCCATGCGGCTGTGACAACACCCGCACCTTGCCGTCTGAGGCCGGGAACGTGCACTCCATAAGTGTCACTGCATCATCCCTGCTGTCCATGGCCACAAATGGCACCATGCCCGCGCCGTCCGCTGCACGCGCAACCACAAGCATGCGTGTGGGCAGCCAGCGACCAAAGTAAGTAACCCAAACCTGACGCCGACTGAGCTTTTGCTGCCAGGAGCTAGAAAGACACTGATGGGATGCAGCAGCAAAGCAAGCCGCGCGCACCCACCGCCCATAAGCGCTTTGGCGTCCCCTGTGCCCTGCTCTGTGCCGTTGCAGTAGTATGTTACCTGACCGTCCTTGAACACAAACCTCACGACGTCGCCTGAAGGAGTTCCAAATCAATGCGGTCGAGGACAGGGCATGCCGGCCTTTGAGGAATGGTAGGAGGGAGTCAAGTTCAAGTCCAGGAGGGCAGGTCAAGTCGAGTCAAGGAGGGAGGCCTCAAGAACAAGCATGTTGCATGCTGAACCGCAGCTGGGTCCCACAGGATCCTGGGTTGCCGTCACTTGTACAAACTGGGTGTTTATGGTCAAGATCGATCCGCCGAGCACATGCCCAGTATGGGATGTTTGACCGGTACAAGACTGATAGGCAGGGACGAGTCAGTTGATGCCCCCAGTGTCCATTATACACACTGGTATGTAATACTGGCCCCACTGCCCAATACAATCTCGCTATACTATGACAATGTGACCAGACACGTGAACTATGATTACAGTATGATCATGCAAACTGCCAGCACTTACCGACGGTGTACTTCTGCGCCTGGTCTGTAATCTTAGTGTCTCCAATACGCAAGATACCGTCAGACAGGTAGTACAGCCGATCCTGGCACGGTGCGGGATGAGGGTAGTAGGAGGAGGGCACATAAGGTATTATGGACCCCACATGTGATTATTTTAATATTGGCTGGCGTGCACGTCGCTACCGTGGGTGTCTGAGGTTGGGTTTTTGAAGAACACAGCAGTGCATCTACATAGTTGTACGGCAGCCACAGCGGCCTGCTCTCACGGCCGCGCTGTTCGCCAGTTTCAGCTTCTTATGTTTCATGTGATGCCTGATGTGATGTTGGAGGTTCAAGTTATGGCAGGAGCAACATGCGGTACATGCACGGTACATGCGGTACACCCACACGTACAGCTTATGCACAGCCTGCTGCATTTGATAAACCCTTGTCTCCCATCCCCCAAGCCCCCAAAACCACAGCTCAAGCCCCAAAAACCACCTCCCAAGAGCTTACCTTGCGCTCCCCAGAAGTTGGATCAGCCCCAAGGCTCGTGCCCGCACGCATCAGCCCGATGACAATGTAGCCTGCACGCTTGTCGATGCGCATGGCATACGAGTACTCCCCACTGGCCTTGAACACGTGACGTATTATCACCGCAGCATAGACGCTGGTGTTCGATGTCATGGTGGCTTGGTTGGCAGCTAGCTTGATCTGCGAGTGGCAGCTGGCAGCGCTCCAAGTCTTGGAGATGGTTGCTGGCGATGCCGGTGCTGCTGCAGCTGCTGCCGCCGCCTACAGGAAGAGGTCGCATTTGAGGTTTGGTGTCAGTCGCCGTGGTTGGCGGTAAGGTTGGGGCATGCTGGATGCTCAGAGGTGAAGCTGGTTGGGCGCAGGCAGTTGCTCTCAGGCACTGGGCATGCGAGGCATTCAGGTCGGTATCATTATGGGCGAGCGATGCAGGCAGAGGATGTGCTGCTGGGTGGTGGCAGCTCACCTTGGCACCAGGGCGTGTGGATGCGGGGCGTGCTGCGGGTGGGGGCGGGGGCACCGACAGCAGCGCACCGCTGGGCGACACATTCTCTGCCACCACCCCACTCTTTGACTTGTCCACCAGCACCTTCAGAGGCAACGGACAAGTGAGGTTAGCAATCACCGCCTCAGGCTCACTTAGTTAGTCAAGCATGAGCATGCAACCAGCACGCAGTCAACAGTGAACCTCCAGTCCTTCATCACTTTGTCAACATGGAAGGAAAGGGATTGGTGTACAAGGCAAGCGAGATGGGCAGACTAGGGACAGATTGTCGTGCCCAAGGGGGTGCGCAGGGTGCACAAGGGTGTGCAGTGCTCACCTGCAGCCGCTTAGCCTCCAGAGGCTTCAGGGGCAGCTTGGCCATGAGCTCAGCATCGATGTACTGCGCATGGTCAACAGTCAAAGTCAAAGCCAAAGTCAAAGTCAACGTCAGAGTCAAAATCAAGCAAGGGTCACACTCGGAGCCAGCAGTCGAGTGGAAAGCGCAGGCAGGCCCTAACCTCCCACCACACATCTAGTCATCTACATCATCTACCTACTCGCATTCCACCCCAGCATACTCCCACTGCTGTCGTGTTCGCACCTGAAGGTCTGTAGGCTCCGCATACCCCAGCACCTCGACCAAGGCCACGGCCACAGCCGCGCTGATGTTGTTCTCCTTGAGGAACGCCTTCCCCTTGTCACTGCACTCCACCTTGCTCCAATCTCCTGCTGCTGCAGGCGCTGCTGATGGCTGTGGTGCCGTGGATGTGGTTGGTGTTGCCTGTTGTGGGGCATTGTCCCCTACCTTGTCTGCTGTGCCAGAGACGGCCACCACCTCATCTACTGCAGAGTCAGCCGCCACAGGCCCAGCAGCTGGCACGTCTGACTGGGCAGCTGTGGGCGCGTGGGAGGGTGTGCATCCAGCTGACACAAGGCAATTGACCTGCAGGTGCAGCCAGATGCAGATGATGGGTGGTGACAGGAGCAAGTCGGATGAGGCTGGTCACAGAGCTCTGTACCCAGCACTGTGCTAGCTACACGTCTGCCCTGGTGCCCATCAACACGAGTTGACCAGCATATATGATGATGATATGATATATATCGGTGATGCGGATCCGGTTACGTGCACACCAACATGTATGCGTCTAGTGAGCCCGCAGCATGCTGACAAACTGACGCTGCTCAGTGTTTGAAGCCAGACAGCAAGCCACTGCAGCATCACAGCCGCTCCTGCCATCCCTGCTCCTGCACCATCCCCACGCACCAGCTCATCCGCTACCGCATCAAAGTTGGGTGAATCCTTCAAGGAGACCTTTCCACGGGGCACGCGCTGCAGTCCGTTCAGAAAGATCTCCACAGCTGGAGGAGGGTACTGTGCACTGTGCCACACCTGCAGCATGGACCGTGCGTGGATTGTGGGATTGTACGCAACATGGGTGCAGGCACGTGCCACGCCAAGGGTCGACAGAGGTTAGGCTGAACTGCTCATGAAGATGGTGATGTTCTCCATGCGAGCAGCTGGCATGTATGCATGCAGCTGGCGCTCCATGCGTGTACAAGGCAGGCAGCCCAGGGCACGTGCTGCAGCTCCTGCACGCACTGGAATGATCCGCTTGTCGGCTTGATCTGCCAGCTGCAGCTCGCGCAGCGTCCATTTGGTTTTACCATACTCGGGCGAGCACACAGGCACAAACACCTGGCAGCCCTTGACAGCCTGCGAGTGCGCTGGGCAGGAAGTGTGATGATCTTCAAACATACACCACAGCCCGGGGCTGCAAGGTCAGATAACATGTCATGTGGTGGAGACTGCGTGGTTGGTTCACGCATAACGCACAGCAGAGAACAGACATGTAGTGTGCTGCATCAGCCTGCATGGGGGCCTGCTAATTTGGCTGGCCACATTATCCCTGCCTGCTCTTCCATGCTCCTTGCACAGCTACAAGATAGAACCCACCGCCTGGATCACGAGGGCCCAGTCATTGCCTCCCTCGATCCCTGTGTGCAGCATGCGCACAGCACATAACCATCACATGCCTTGACATGCACGCAGCATGCCGAAGACAAGAGTGCAGACCCGCAAAAGCACAATGTGGCACGGCACGGTGCGCATGCATTTTCTTGATATCAAACAGAACGTGGTCAGATCGTGAGTGGCCGGACGTGCATAGTTAATGGACACAACCCACTATTTCGCGTTCAAAACAAACACATCCATCAGACCGCGATGCACAATGGTTCACGACGTGCCCCAATGCTGCGGTCCCAGTCATGTTGTTCTGTTCTCGCTCATAGAACGCACCTGCTTCGCCTACGAAGACAGTATAACCCTTGGCTTCCAAAGCTTTCTGAAGCCGGAGCACACTGCCATCACCACCAAGATGCGTCGCACCCGTGTCCTGGACACGGTAGGACAGCATCACCTGCTGCGCCATTTTGCTTGCCTGTCTACTCTACACGATATGAGGACGGTTCAAATCCCTGCAGGTTCATCCAATGCTATTGATTTTATGCCACTTGATAAACATTACATGGAACGTGTTGGAGCCGACTACACCCAAACTACCAAAGGTCCACTGTACTGCTCAACTGCCTCTGGTTGATATTGATCCTGGAATCTCCACAAGCTGGGTGCTTGGGCTTTGAGTATTACAGCTCCAAACCAGCAACATTTTCGTGAATGGTTATCAAAGGTGCGCAGCGACAGCTGCTCACGATCATATAGTCATTGGCTGAGGTCCTCGTGCGCGTCGCTCCACTCCTTGATGACCGCCTGCATGCACCCAACAGGTCACAGCACGTTGTGTGCACTGGCACTACCCCATGTCTGTCATGGGTGATGCAGTAATTGCTGGCACAGCCAACACCACAGTACCCCTCTGCCACTCACCTTGAGTAGCACATTGGGAATCAGGTTGCGGTTGGGCAGCCGCATGTTTGTCTTGGGGCTTGTCTCGCGCCGCTGGAGCCACGCCTCAATCGCACCGCGCTCATCTGTGCAGCACAGCGGCAGCTCACACACAATCTGCAGCTCTATGCATCCTGGACCATGAGGTAGATCATGCAATCATTGCAATGCGATGTACTGCAATGTACTGCACTCCGCAGAACCAATCATGCAAGCGCACCAGCCTCAACCAGCTGCAAGCAGGACAGCTATCGACACGTGACATGCGGAAGGCAAGCAAGGGGCACCCCCCACAATAGCACGCACATGAAAAGCCATCTGCAGCCACCACCGGGTCTTCCATCACATCGCGAGTGATGGGGCAGTAAAATGCGTGCGGCACGCCCTCATCATCTTTCACGCAAAGACGAAGCAGTGGGGGAGAGTGGGGGCCAGGGCATGTATCCATGTACAGTCTAGTGGAGAGCGTCTCAAGGCACAGTGCTGATGTCAGCTCATCCGAATCCCACTGCCACGGGAGGCACCCAGCACATCGCAGTACAGTGCAGTACAGTGCAGCAGTACAACACGCAGTACAGTGCAGCCCACATGCCCCAGCCCTCCAGCCAAGCTGCTAGCTGCCAGCATCCACACCAGCTGCACGATCATGCACTTACCGAGCTTGAAGCACTTGTCAGTCCAGTGCTGTGCACGCCGTGGTATCAGCGCCCCACCCCCTAGACCCAGCCCATCAAGCCACGAGAGGCTCTCTGCACGCATGGATGTGGACAGCTGGAGCGCAACGCTGGGGGTGCGTGGCGTCTGCAGTGATTCCTCCAGAGACAGCCCCACCCCATGGCCATGGAACAGCCCGGTGTAAGCCATGGATGCTTGCCGGCCCCATAAAGGTGTGCCCTGAGGCCCAGCAGCTGCGGCTGCACCATGCCCGGGCCCATGTGCATGGGCTGCGCTGCTGAACGCGCTCTCGTCTGCTGTAATACCCGCCCCTGTGCTGCGCTCCAGGCTGCGTGAGCTGAACGAGGGCACCTGCAACAGCCCTGGCCGGCTGCCCTGTGCAGAGGCCCCGTCCTCCTGGTGCGACTGTGAGAGTGGCTCTCCGAATGGAGCAACCGTGGCATTGGGCACTGCATTTGAGCCGTGGCTCTCCAAGGAAGGCATCTTCCCCTGTCCCATGACATGTACCTGAGCCGATGTACCTGAGCTGCTGTGCTGCTGCTGCTGCTGCTGCTGCTGTGTGTTGCGGCGCATCGCCGCAAGCACAGCATAGCGTTGGATAGAGAGCAGGTGTAGCAAGGGCTGCGGGTCGCTGCCCTGGCTGCCGCCCAGCAGCTCCAGCAGCTGCACCGCCATCACTGAGATTTGATCCTCCGGGTGCAGAGCCTGTGGCGCATGCAGCAGGCAGCGGGCTCTTCGATTAGCTGGCTTGAGAGTGGCCTCACTTTTTGAGGAGTGGCTGGTCCACAGGAGAACACCCAATGTGCGGGTGTGGACGACCTCAGGGACCGGTGTGTGCATCCGGAGAAAGCTCTTGGGGAGTGTTGGATGTGCAGCGATGGCCAGGATCATGACTTCATGAGGCAAACAATGTGCAGCCGCACATGCAAACATAGATGCATCATGCATGGCATGGCGGCACGACCGCGTCCAGCATGACAGCATGACAGCCCATGCAGGGAGAGCACCCACGAGCTCGGCTGATATCATCAAGCCGCCCTGCCCAGCGAACTTGTCCAGGCTTGGTTGGTGCGTCTTAACAAGTTGGAGGAGTGCTGATGTGGCATGTAGGCACATGGCACGGCTTGGCAGCGACGTGGCCTGCCAGTAAGCAAGCATGTCCAGTGTCCCAGCTGAGTGTGTAGGCAACGAGCCTCTGGTCATGTGCTCAGCACGTCTCGGCAGCATGACATACATTGCATCCGCAAATGTACCGTACCAATGTATGCATGTGAGCCGATGCAAGCATACAGACACATGCAAGGCACAATGTCACCTCGCTGTGCCCAGCAACCATGAACATGCCTTATGAACCGCAGGCCCTACACCCTGACAAGCCAATCACCCTGCAGTACATGCGGAGGGGGGCAAAGCTGGGCAAATGCATAATCGATACATGCAACCTTTGGGGCCCAACCCACCAGCAACAGGGCGTCCACGCCTCCTGCGTCATGCAGCGCCGTGCACGCGCCCTTTGCAGTATACGCCAACTGGTCTACGAGCCTTAGGCTGCGCAGCAGCAGCAGCCGGCTGACTGCGTCATCGGGGCGTAGCGTTCGCAGCTGCCGCACCAGTGCCGGCAGTGCGGGCAGCAGCTGCTCCGGCTGCACGCACGGCAGGCAGCGCAGCAGCGCCGCGGCCGCCTGCGCCGCAATGCTGCGGCTGGGGCTCTCTAGCAGGGGTGCCAGCGCCTGCACGCCACCACACTGCACCAGCTGCTCCGCACGGACCGGCTCTGCTGCCAGCTGGCCCAGAATGGCTGCAGCCCGGTGGACCATCAAGCTTGAAGAGCCTGGCTGCAGCATCGCCACCAGCAGTGGCACACTCTGAGCTAGGGCTGGTGAGCGCAGGAGTGCGCGCGCTGCCTCCAACACGGCCATCCGCCCCTCTATCAGGGCTGACAGGTAGGGTACCCTGCCATCATGCCCGAAGCTGCTACGAGTGGCCTGCCACAGAAGCGGGCTGCCTCCTCCAGCCCCATGCCGGGCACTGAGCAAGGGGCCGGCCAGCTCCTCTGCCAGGGTCAGCTCATGCACTGCTGCGTGGATAAGCAGCAGGAGTGTGTCCAGGGCCATCAGAGATACTGCCTCAGCATCAAACAGCGTGCTCATGGATGAGCCTGGTTGGCCCGAACCAGAGCCTGCCCTCAGGTCCCCTTCACCTGCTGTGCTGCCTCCGGCAGGCTCCTCAGGCAGCTGCCCCCACAGCTTCGTCCGCAGCACCTGCAGCATCGCCATGGCTGTCTTGGCGTGCACGACGTGAAAGGTGGTGCCCTGAGAGCGGCATACTGCGCGCAGCAGAGCGAGCGCCTGCTCAGGGATGCCTTGGGTGGGGCTGTCGACTGATAAGGTGACCCGCACCGAGGGGCCTGGAGCCATTGAGGCAGAGACCCCAGCCACAGGACTATCAGAGCCATGATCTGCTGGTGATACTACTTCCAAGTTGATAGCCAGCTGCTGCCCTGCTGCCCCATCCATCAGAGCCAGCAATCGTGGAACAGATCCATCTTGAGCTGCAAGTACAGCCGCCCCATGCTCGTTCGCTGCCATCGCCCCCATGGCTGTCAGAGCGGCCTGCACGACATGGCAGTCCCAGTGAGAGAGGAGTGTGACGAGGTACTGTACTGCCCCTGCCTCGCACAGCTGTTGTACTTGGGAGCCGTTGTTGGCAGCAGCCAGGTTGGATATAAGGCCCGCGGCCAGGCGGTGTAGTTGCGTGTGTGTGGAAGAGAACACGCGAGCTTTGTTATCCCCACCGGCTTTGCCAAACGCCGCCAACAGCTGAGTGCATGCCTTGTCCGAGGGGAAGCACAGCGTTGGGGTGTCCCGGGCACCTGCCGCCTGCTGCACACCAGCTGACACCTCATTGTGTGAGAGCCCACTTTCAGCTGTACGTGCAGCGCCGCCGGTGCCTGCAGGGAGGCAGCCCTCCGCAGCCACCGCCACCTTTAACACAGCAGGCACCGCGTTGTTTTGGGCCAGGGAGAGCAAGGGTGACGCAATGCGTGAGAGCGCATGCATGAGCTGGACAACTGCCAGAGCTGACGCGGACGCCTCCTCTGCCACATCCTCGCGCCTGCTGCCGCAGGTGTACACCAGGCTTGAGCCAGCCCCATGCAGCACGCCGCGCGCAGCAGGCAGGAGCGCACCCCTGCTGTTGACCAGCCGCACCACAAAGTCAACCAGGGCCGGTACGCCCCCCGAGGAGAAGATGTGTGAGAGGCTGAGGTCACTCTGTGTGCCCAGGTCACACAGCAGCTGCAGCGCCGACAGCGCCACCCCATCATGCGGATGCTGCAGCAGCCCCAGCAGCTTATGCATCGCGACTTGGGCTGAGACGACCAGCTGCTCGCGCGCGTTAACACCCGCTGCCACGCTGCCCCAGCGCGCCAGCTGCTGCAGTGTCCCCAGTGCCGCACGTAGCAGCTCGGACGCCTCAGCATCTGGCTGCCCACTATCCGTCGCCGCGGCCGCTGCCGTACGAACAAAGTCAAGCAGGCGGGAGATGACTGGCCCCCTACAAAGAGCCACACGCAGTGGGCTTGCAGGCTCAGGGCCCTGGCCCTCACCAGGCGCAGCCTCTGCCTCCGCACCCCCGCCTTCAGTGCTCGCGCCCCCGCCTGCCCCAATTCTGCCACCACCACCACCAACAGCTCCGTGGGGCTCAGCTGCTGGAGGCCCCTGTGTCGTTGCCTGCTGCGGCACCAGCCCCGCAATCTGGGACAGAGCCATCACCAGACGCATCGCACGCCCTGCTTGCTCCTGGTGGGCTGCCACCGTGCTGCCTGCTGTGGTGGATGGGGGTGGTGCCATGAGGGCCAGGAGCTTAGGCAGCGCCTCGGCCATAGCTGGCGTGTCCACCCAGTGGACCGCTTGCGGCCGCAAAACAGGCGCTTGTGCTCGTGCGCATGCCGTGGCTGCTTGTGTACTCGACGTGGAGCTGGGGATTATACCGCTGATGGGATGAGTCGTGTGCTCAGGCAGCAAGATCTCCATGAGCAGATCCAGCGCTTGGCTGCGCAGCCCGCTGGCAGCTGCAGCGGCGCCGTCACCATGACGGTTGAGCGCCGCAGCAGTGGCGTCCAAGCCCCCAACCTCGGCAACGAGCCCCGTGCCACCCTCACTCCCCCTCACGAGCCGCAGCAGCAGCCCCACGCCCTTGGTGGACACAACCACCTGCTCGCTGCGTGTGATGTGTGCTGCAAGGGCTGCCACTGACCCGATGGTCCCTGGTGGCGTCCCGTGCTCAGGGCCTGCCAGTGCAGCCCAGGCCTGCTCACGAGACAGCAGCGCGCATGCTGTTGTCCGTCCCTGATCCACGATCTGGCGCTGGGCAGTGGTGGAGGTGGGTCCGGAGCACCATGTGCAGAAGGCAGGCAGCAGCAGGCCTGCACGGTCGAGCAGGGGCTGCGTGGCCGCTTCATGCTTGCTCACTTCCACCCTGAACGCAGCGGCCAGCTCAGATAGCAACTTGTCATGTGGGCGAAGGTGCATGCGTAAGCGTTCCTATGAGGTTGCCGCATTGTCCACGTGGCATGCAAGGAATGCCTTGCATCATGCATGCGGGTGCTTCACGCACATGACCAAAGCAAGAGCTGTGCATGTTTGTTGAGATCCAAACTGCACCTGTCAGGGACCTACATGAGATTAGCAGCTAGTTGTTGGTTCGCTGCGCGGTCTTGCTGCGTTGCAGGCTCCCTGAGGATGTCTAGGAGCACCGGAAAGGACTCGCTGGCGATCCATGTGGGAAGCTCGTTCGCATACGATTTCACAGCCTGGAGCAGGCCCTCAAGCGCGCAGGTCACATCGGAAAGGACCGTGCTGTGGAGCATAGCCCCAAGCACCACTAAAGCCCCGTCTGATGCCATCAATGTTCAGATATCCACGCACGATCTTGAGGGAGATGTTTGGCCCAGAGATTGCAGCCCATACTGGTCGTGTATTAGCTTGCGTGACTGCCTACCATAATTGCATTTGATCATGGGGCGGATCAGGTGGGCGAGGATTTCAATCGTCGCTCTGGTCCCCACTCAACAGGTCACATCAATTGCCTGCAGCGGCAAATTGGAGACACAAAGAAGATGAGCTTACGGGCTAGAGCGGGTCGGATGTCGGAACTGCAGACCCTAGCTGGGTCACCCTGACGGGGATCCAGAGCGTACATCCACATGCTGTTTGCTTCATGATGTCGGAGCTACTGCGAGCTCTGGGACTCCCAGAAGGGGAGACGTCCACATTGGATCTGATCAGGGCTCTCGAGGGAGTGCAAATCAGCGAGCAAGTTTTGAGTGGAGAGCTGTGCGAGGAGCTGCTGAACCTTTTCGCTGTTGAGGACGATGCTTTGGCCGTGGCATGCGAGGCCTGCGTGCTGGGCTTGGCCGGCCGAGGCAACGCGCAGCTGGTCATGGACAGCACAGCTGACTGTTTGCTGGAAGCATCGAGTGTGCGTGTCGCGCATGGGGCCGCAAACATCATGGCGCACCTTCTCAGCATGGCTGCACGGGGCAAGGTTGCTCTGGACCCAGGCCTGCCTTACCTGGAGCGCATGCTGCAAGCAGCTGCAGACGCAGAGAGGCAGGCAGGCGCTGACTTATTCACGCACAGCAGCCCAGCCGCTATGGCAGCACGCTACTACTCCCGTACCCTCAGTGCACTTGTGCTGGGTCATATCAGCCTGTGGCTTGGGGTGCAGGGCCTTGACATGGCCGACACTGAGGCAGGTGCTGCTCTGGCCTCTGTATTCGAAGCAGCCTGTGCTAGTCCTTTGGAACCTGCCCCTGAGGGACGAGGCCATGTGGAGCTGGGAGCCCTGGCACGCATGCTCACCTGCCTGTATCCAGAGATGAGGCCATCCGTTGCTGCTCGCAGCCTCAAGGTACTCTGATGCCTGTGGCAGCCGGGTACAAAGTCTCCTGGCCTGTACTCAATGCAGCCACCGTCTGCGTTCCTTGCAAGTGCTTGGTCAGGAGCCATGCCAGCACTGCCAGCTGTGAGCACCGCAACAACAGCTGACTGCCCCAAACCTTGTATGTACGTGCCCGAAACCTGCATATATAGCAAAATGCCTCCGTCAAGAATGGTAACACTGTCCAATGCCATTAACCTGCACACCACCTTGTACTTGTAATGCCTGTGCACAGGTCATGCAGGAGCACGATCTGTGGCCCACCACACCATTAACAGAAGGTTGGGACCAGGCAGCACTGTCGCTGTGCGCTGCCCTTGGTGCCACACCCTGTGCAACCCTGGTGGAGATGATCTCGGAGCGCGCACAGAATGCAGGCATGGCGCACGCTGCGGTCAAGGCGGCTGCGCTGTGTGCTGGTAGTGGCCCCTTGTTGAGGGATGCACTGCTGCAGGCCGGCGTGTTGACAACCGTGCTCACGGCGTGCCGGGAGCTGGGTACTCCAGACGAGCATACGGTGGGTGACTGACGCCACTTGCCTTTTATGTACGAGTCTCAAAGTCCCTCACACACTTAACTGATGCGCCACCAGGCAGTCGCGGCACACCTCCCCACGCAATGCACGTGCAGCACGTCCATGCAGGTTGCTGTCGCTTGTGTGCATGGATCACGCTGTCCATCTCCTGTATCCGCCCCATGGCTGTCCAGCAATGTGCCTTCCTGCCACAATGCATGTGCAGGCGTTTGCTGCCGAGTGTGACCACCTGCTACACAAGCTGGCTCAGAGCGGCGCTGGGGACGTGGCAAGCGCGCAAGGCCAGCAGCTGGTTGCAGGTGGTAGCTTGAGCGCACTTCTGGGTTTGCTGGATCCAGACGCTTTCTCTATGCTGATGGGCCCCATATCAGCGATGGAGACGACCATTCAGCTCCTCCAGGCCGTGCGCTGCCTGCTGATGATGCGGTCAGAGGGCCTGGGGGGCTTGGCGCAGGCTGCAGCTGCAACCACTCCTGAGGCTGAAGCTGCAGCGGCTGCAGCAGTGGAGCTGCCGCCTGGTGATTGGCAGGCGGACCTAAGTCCAGAGGTCGCTGGAGAAATGGTGCACGGTGTGTGGGCACGGAACGCGGTTTCACAAAGGGACACGCTGCAGTGCGGATGTGCTGGTGTGTTGCGTGCAGTGGCGGCGTGCTGATCGTCCAGCGCGCCTCGTCATCACCTGTCAGTCATGGCCGTGTATGGCAATTGTGCCCAATTTGCTGACAATGCGCACATCACACCCCATTCGCGTTGTGATTTGAACCTTGTCACTGTCTCTCGCATGTGCTTGCAGCGGTGCACCGAGTGCAGCGTTTCATGTTGTCCGTCAGCCAGCAGGCTGCAGCTGGGGATGCTGAAGGGCTGCGCCTCATGCACTCTCTGAGCATGCACAACGACTGGCTGTTGGGCACGCTGTGCATGGGCTGCTGCCGCAAGTTTGACCAGCCATGGGTCAGTGCAACACCATGGCTGTCTGTGGCACAGCTAGCACTTGACACCTGTCAGTGGCCACATGTACTGGCGCGGGTGATGCAGGCTTTGAGGGTGAGTGCTCTTATGCACTGTAAAAACTGGGGACCCTTGCTTGCAGGTCAGTGCCGTGAACCATGTGCATCATCTGCCGGTCATTGTGGTCACACGATTGGTCAAGCTTCTGGACCGGTTTCTGCCCACCCAACGCCACGCCGGGCCTTAAGCCACACCACTGCTCGCATGGCCCTGGCCACTTGCAGGTCTCAATGGCACACGTCATGCCCCCTTTGACCTCTGCTATGAAATCCCGCCGCGGCCAAGCAGTACACCAAGCACAGTTGACAGATTCCACGCATCTGGTGCGGGTGCTGTTACGCTGCGCGGGCAGCCCACACCGCAAAACCGCCGCTGCAGCCAGCAGCTGCCTGAGCAGCCTACACATGCTGTGGCTCGCTCAAGGTTCTGGCCGGTCGACGGAGCAGGGGGTGCCGCACCTGCCCAAGATTCTGGCAGGCATGCCACCCGTGCTGCTGCGCCGTGCTGTCAGGGGCTTCCTCCTCTGCATGGACTACTGTGCAAAAGAAAGGGACACGGACAAGCGGCACTACATGTCACTGTGGGCCTTTCTTGGACGTGAGTGCCTGAATAGGCATCAGCATGGGAGGCTGATTAGTAGCTGCAGGCAACACGTTGGCTGAGCTGCATACGGATGGGATGCAGCTGCATATGATACTTAGTATGCAAATCATGGCTGCAGTGTCCATACGCGGTCCCAGCGTCTTATGCTGTCTGCGCCGTTCGACGAATGTCTGCACCGTTCAACCCTCGTTTAGAGCGCCAGACAGTTGGTGCACAGACAGCACAGCCTACCGCACATCGTGCCATTAGGCATCAGCTGAGCTTGCAGGGTGGTGGTGCTGCTCCTGCCGCGGCTGCTGTTGGTGCATGCAGGGGCCTCCATAATCCAGCAGCAGTCCACGCCGGCCCCAGCACCTGGTGAGAAAGTCAAGGTCACACAGGAAAATGCAGTCGCGGGCCTGAAAGTGATCCGGGGACCTGACTGGAGCTGGGGAGAGCAGGTGCGGGGCTGAGCGCGACACACACACACACACATATATATATGATATATATATATTCTTGTTACCCATGCCCTGTTGTGACACTTGGCACCAATTGACGTGCCCGGCCAAGGAGTGGTGGTGTACTTAGCATGGTACTTAGCATGGTCAGCGACGCGCGCTATACGCACGTCAGCTGGCCAGTGGAATGTGCGGCACAACGCACAGTGTGCTTGGCCGCTGTGCATGCTGATGGCATTGGTGCCTTCATGCAATCATGAAGACACCCGCATTCTGCTGTTTGTGCAGGACGGAGGCGAAGGCAAGGTCGGCACCTTGCTGAACCCGGCAGCATCAGGCACTGGCTGGTGGGAAGTCAGGTGGCTGGAGAAGGGCAACACCAACAGCTACAGGTAACAACCGGCCGCAACTGAGTGCTGCTCACTTGCTATTTCAGCCTGAGGTGAAGCGCACAGCTAGGATCTGAGTCATGCAAAGGCACACCAGGGTTGACACTCGCTCGCATGAAGCACCTGTGTGCGCATGCCACGCTGCGGGCGGCCAGCAGGCCTGCAACCAACACTGCCGGGCCGTTCCATGATACATACGAGGGTGTGTGGCTGGCACGTTCAGACAACTTGGGATGCCCAGCGCTGCGTCCTGACTGTGTGTGGCTGTGTGCATGCTTGTGGCACCTTGCGTGTGTGTTGCAGGGTGGGCAACAACGGCAGCTATGACCTCTGCCTGGCTGAGGCCCCAGACGTACCCAAGCCGCCACCCAAAGCATTCGATGAGGATGGGCGGCCGCTGGTGTCTGGCCTGGGGGCCTATGCCACCTGCCTGGGGCTGATTGACTTGGCAGTGGGGTGCAAGACATTGGGGGTTGCCCTGTTGTCACAGCAGCCTGCGCGACAGCAGCAGGGCCGACAGGCTGGGGTGGCGCAGGCGTGGGCCCAACCACAAAAGCGCGCAGACGGCCAGGAGGCTGAAGTGGTGGAGTCCGAGCTGCCAGATGTGTTGCACGTGCTGGCCAGACTGCTGGCTGCATCTGCAAGGCAGATGGAGCATGCGCTGGAGGACCTGTGTCGCTCTGCCGACGCGCACAGCATGGGGAATGGGAAGATATCATGCGCGGCCGGCATGCAACACCATTGGGAGGAGCAGCTGGCAACGGCGAACGAGCAGCTGGTGTGCCGGGTATGCGTGGGCACGAGGGCGTCTGCGTTTGCCAGGTGCAGACACTGCGAGACAGTGGTGTGCCATTACTGCAAGGTACGGTAGACAAGTCACATGGGTTTGATGTACACGTCCGTACTTGGTGTACGTGACTGAGAGCAGCAGTGTTGATGTGCAGGCTGGTGACATGATGCGGTACATGGCCATGCTCTGCCAGCCTGGCTTTGGCAAGATCCGAAGAATCACGTGACGTCACCTTTCCGCCTGAGGTGTTTGATGCGCATGCCATGCTGCCACCTCCCGGCCGCAGGGTGCCGGCTTTGGCACAGATGCTCGCACTCCCAGGACGCGTGCAGCCCTGGTGGCCGACTTTTGTGCCTCCTACCTGGCATGCCGCGGCCCAGGCCAGAAGGGCATGTCTCAGCAGCCACTGCGCAAGGGCTGGTGCTGCAACACGGATCTGCTGGGTCAGCTGGTGGGACCTGCAGAGATGGCGTTCAGCTGCAGCAGCCTGCTCAGGTGGATGGTCAGCAGCGGGGGCAGCGGCAGTGGCAGTGGCAGCAGCAGCGGAAGCAACAGTAGGCAAGTGTCTGTGGCACAGGGCGTGCGCTACGCAGCTGCAGTCCAAGTGCTTCTGGCTGCAGGCAATGGGCTGCCGAACGGGGCACAGGTGCCGCTGAGCATGGAGGTGCGTGCTTGCGCTGAGGCGCTGTGTGTGGTACTGCATGCGCTCAGTAGCTGGGGGTCAGCAGCGGTTTGCACTGCCCTGTGGCATCAGTTTGAGCTTTCACATGCACTTGGACAAATCTCTGCGTGTTTGAAAAGGTTTACTTTAAATACACGTGGAGGAAGCTCATCAAGCCGCGGGCATGAACAGAAGGCCTGTCAAGCAGTGGCCCGGACCGCGTCCTGGTCTGCTCCAACGTGCTCATGCTCCCATGTGCCGGTTCCGCAGGCCGTGCGCATGTGCATCAGCGTGGCGATGCAGCTGCTGGCAGTCATGCCCCCATCCGCAGCAGGGGCTCTTGACATCTCCAGGGCCGTGACGGATGTGTGCGCACTGGATGCATGCCAGCAGCAGGGGGATGCCTTGGCCAGAGCGCAGCAGCTTGGGGCCCGACAGAGCTCGTGTGAAGAGGCAGCTCGTGAGGCGGCGGTGCTCAAGGTTGTGCAAGCCTCTGTGTGCTCGATCCTGCGCCACTTGGCACGCCTGGGCGAAGCCACGACTCCCGAAGCCTGTGGCAGTGCAGACGGCGTCGCTGGTGCAAACACTGGCAGCATGTCAGATGCGGCCCCGTTGGGGCGTGTACAGCACCGTGCAGCTAGCCTGTTCAAGTTGCCACCACCTCTATGGAGTTCCAGCACTCCTTCTGCAGTGATCAGCCTCGTGCCTGTGAGCCAGTGGGTGCTGGGGAAAGGCCGGCCACCTGCCCGGGTCCCCATTCAGCTTGTGCCTGCGAGCCAGTCCGTTGACAGTCAGCGAAGGGGTTCAAACGGAGGACGTGCCTCAGAAGGCGGCAACAGTGCAGATGAGATTGGTGAGATGGGAGAAATGGATACAGGTGGTACAATAGATGTGGAGAGCGGCCTGGTCACAAATGCGGGGTCAGCTCCAGTTGGTGGTCTGCCCCCCATTGCTCCTGTGTTCACTCCTCCTGCCTCGGCAAGCAGCCTACCCCTGTCTGGGGCCACATCCACACGCACCAGCTCGTCTGGCATGCCAATCTTTGGTGCGGCACCTCCTGCTGCTCCTGTGTTTGGAGGCGGGCCTGTATTTGGGACGTCGCCAACACCAGCTGCGCCAGTTTTTGGGTCCAGCCTGGTGTGGCCTGCGCCTGTGTTTGGGGCACCTCCGAGTGCACCAGCATTTGGTACACCAGCATTTGGCACACCAGCGTTTGGCACACCACAGACTGCGCCGGTATTTGGGTTGTCGCCGACCGCTGCTGCAGCCGCACCAGTGTTCGGGGCCGCTGCGCCTGTGTTCAGCTCTGAGCCCACTGCAGCAACCGCCGCTGAGGCATCAGTGCCAGTGTTTGGAGCGAGCTCCTCCACACCTGCTGCGCTTGCTGCCGCATCAGGAGCAGCACCAGCAGGCAGTGGGAGCGCCACCAACGCTCCTGCAGCGACCACTGGCACGGCGCCTGGTAGCCTAGAGGATGCTTCTACGTCTCATGAGGCTGGGGCAACAAGTAACCGCCCAGCACAGCCAATCTCTGCTCAGGTGGGCTACCACCAAGTCAACACCAGCGAGCCAGGTGCCAGCTCTGACTTCAGCATCCACGGTACTGCTGCCATGGATGAGGTCTCTGGGTTCAGTCACGAGGAGGTCCGGCTGAGGGCTTCGGCAGAGCTGAGGCCACAGGGTGTGCCCGAACCGGCCTCTGCTTCTTTCTCTTCCACTACTGCTAACCCTGCAGACACCACAAGCAGTACCGCTGGCGCCGCTGCTGCCCTGCGCACCAGTGCTGCAGCCGGCAGCGGCAGTGCTGCAGCTAGCAGCAGCTCCTCCACCCCTGTGCCAGCCTTTGGAACGCCAATGTTCCAGAGGGCCGCAGGCCCTGGCACATCGGTGTTACCTCCACGGCCAACCAGCCATCACCACACAACCAGTGGGAAGAAGGGGGTCAAGGCGCGGCGGGCGGGAGCAGCAGGCGCAGGTGGGAAAGGCCCAGGTGCAGCTTCCCAAGCTGCAGGCGTCAGCAGCTCTGTGGGCCCCGCAGCTTTGCTCCCTGGCGGTTCTCAGGTCTCTGCGTCCCAGGTACCAATTTCTGCGGCAGCAGCAGCCATGGCAGGGGCGGTGGAGCAGCCACCAATTGAACGCATGGCGCAGGTGGAGGCTGCTCTTCTAGACATGGTGTGCAGCAGCAGCAGGACCGTCGTGGACGCAGGCGCGCGTGCTTTGGGTGCACGGCTGTCTGCCATCCTACAGCCATCTGCGAAGCCTCAGCTTGATGGGCCAGCGTTCGGCAAAGGGGCACAGGCTCGGCGAAAGCACCTGATGGCACTGCAGAGTTTGGTGCAGCAGGAGGGGGCCCTTGCAAAGGTCATGGCACAGCTGAGTCATCTGGCAGCTTTGCCAGAAGAGCAGTCGCAAACGCAGGAGGGCTCAACTGCGTATGCACAGCAGCAGGCTGGGCCTCTCATGTTGCTGGCTGCGCGGTTGCTGGAGCTGGCGACTGTAGCTGCCCCGCAGCAGCTCTCGCAACTGCTGCTGCAACACCTGACAGGTCTCGTGTCCCTAGCGCTGCAGCAGTTAGTGGCAGGGGGCACAGCACCAGCAGCAACAGAGCCCAACAGCAACTGCTCCAGCACTCACGCAGCCCTCAGTGTGCTTCAAGCAGCACATGCCGCGTGCGCTCGCGTGGCAGCTCAGGACTATGCATGGCCTGTGCCAACAGCTGGCGTGTGTGCTTGTCTGCCCCATGCCAAGCACGCGCTGCAGCACTGCAGCGCCTACATGATCCCCTCACCGTCGTCAGGGCCTGCAGCCGCCCGCCCGGCATACCATGGGATGGCTGCTGTGCTGCATGGATCTACGGTGTTCTGCAGGCTGCTCAGGCTGCTGGTGTCCCTGCCTGGTGGATCTCACTTGGCACAGCCAGCACAGGAGGCGTTGGGAGCGTGCTTAGCGGGCGTGGTGTGCTACGAGCCCACAGGAGCAGCTACTCCTGGTGCTGAGCTGATGGAAGGTGGCAGCAGCGACACGGAGGCTGTGGCACCTGCTGAGCAGGAATCAGCAGAGGTGTCCCTCCGCACCGCATGCATCAAGCTCCTGGTTGCATTGTACTTCTCCAAATGGGTACAATGGGTAACCGACTGGAGGCAGCCAGCGCAGTCAGCTGGAGTGAGTGGAGCTGGCAAGGGCACAGCAGCTGCTGCATCCTCCTCCCAACAATGGGGTCATGCGGCTCTGCAGCTGGCCGCACATGGCGTGGACGTGCCACTGCTGCTGAGAGCCGTGCTGCGGCTCGCAGCGTCCCCAGGCGCCACCCGCAGCCAGGCATGTAATGCTCTAAACGCTCTCGCGCGGCTGAGCGGCATGCCTGACGTGCAAGACTCACCCACGGGGGAGGTGGATGGTCTGGAAAGTGTACGCAGCGTGCTGCCAGCAGGCGTGCGGGAGGTCCTGGATGACCCCACTACATGTGTGCAGCTGTTGCGGGTGGTGCGTAGGGTGCAAGAGCCTGAGCGGGCTGGAGGAGGTGATGGTTTGGATGGGGACACCTCCCTTATCGCCATGCAACTTCCCAAGGGTGCATGCAGCACAGGTAGAGCGAGTGGCGCAACTGGGGTCCCCCTGGAACAGCCAGCCAGCGATGCACCAAAGGCAGCTGGTAATATGGCCAGCAGTGCAGGCAGTGACTGCAGTGCAGCTCTCATGGGAAAGCTAGGGCTATTGTGCCCCTACGATCCACGCCACCCGCTCAAACGTGAGCGTTTTAACTACTCCAGCACATGCGACTCATGCGGGTGGGTACTGTTGTACTGCTGTTGTACTGCTGTTGTACTGCTGTTGTACTGCTGGTCCGCACTGTAGGCCGCCTGCTGCTGCTTGCTGTGTTGTCTGCTGCCACTCCACAGTCTTGTGCACAGCCTTTGTTCGTGAAAACCCCACCTCCACCTGACACGTGGACTGCGTGTTCCTGTGTTTACTGTTCCTGTATCACTGGCACCTCCTTGCCGCAGGTTATCCTTTCTACCTGCCCAGCTGCTGCATTGTGCGGAGTGCGCATTTGACCTATGTGATGACTGTGAGGTGCGGCGATGAGCTTCAAATACTGCTGTTAAGCCTCTTATGGATAGTTATTCTTGACTGTCGTATGCTATCTCAGTGTTCTGTTATAATAAGGACGTACTGTGCGTATGACAATTTGGTCTCAGCTCTGATGGAAGGCGCTCCATGCTGCAAACTGGCCATGTGCCCTGCCCCTGCCACCCCACGCACACGCATCATCATCTGAGTGCTCGCGACACTGCCACGATATGACACCGCCTTTTTGGGGCCACTGGTGCAGGCCATGTGGACAAGTCCGGAGGTTGAATTGAAGGCACTCACGGACGCGGTACCCAGCGGCGGCATATGCGTGCTACATACACCACATATGCCTTGGCTCCAGGTGGGAAGCCTGACAAAGGACAACACGCCCGTCAAACTGGTGAACCGGTTCATCGTACTGAAGCAAAAAGTGTCATCTGAGCCCCCACGCCACGTGTTCCAGGTGCGCAGTGCCTGCCTGCACTATGACTCAGTGTCCAGTAGATGAGCCTCATATGTGAGTCTCGTACTGGCAAAGCTATGGGAGGTGTGTGATCAGGCCGGTTGGTGGTGGGCGCTGCGTGGGTGTGTCATCTGGGTGCAGTCTGAGCAGTGTGAGGCCATTTGAAGCTGTGCAAGGATGCTTGATGCTGATGGATTGTGCATGGTGTAGATGGCTAGCTGGCCCATGGCAACATGGGCCTTGAGGGGTGCACATTCATTTGGGCGCAGAGCTGTGCCAGCACATGGTCTGCCTTTGTGCTTGATGCTGCCGGGGCATTGCATGCATGCAGCTGCCTGCTTACTCTCTGTGCACTGGGGCAGTTGTGGAGTTAACTGCGCCAGCCAGACCTGCACAACTCAGGAACGGAGAGAAGTTGCGGAACATTGCACAGGCCAGCAACGCTTCGTATGTGCAGCATGGGGTGGTGGTTGGTGCGCACGGCACCCTGAGCTCAATGCTCATCATGCTCCATGTGTATGCTTGGCATGTGGCCGCGTAGAAGGTACACCCGGACCACTACTCCAAGCTGGCAGGTAGCCATGGGTTTGTGGAGCATGACCCCAACCTGTATGGTTGGGTGCGCATCAAGGGCGATGGCCACACGTACCTCCAGCCAATACAGGTGGGGACCTTTGGGGAAGGGTGCGGGACAGGGGCTGGGTCACATGTTTGGGTTGTGCATGTATAGGAGGGGAGGAAGGGGAGGCCGTTGAATGTGGCACACGGGATTTGGAGAAAGGGGATGGGCAGGGAGCGGGGGCAGGGATTTGGTGAGGGCAGCAGCAGGAGTAGGAGCAGGAGTAGGAGCAGGCGATGGAAGAAGGCAATGGAAGAAGGCAATGGAAGAAGGCGATGGAAGAAGCAATGGAAGAAGCAATGGAAGGTGTAGTCTGAGCACCCCAGCTGATGCACGACCACGGCCACCATGTTGTAGGCGCATCTCACACGTGCCCTTGGCCCGGTTGCCTGCGCATTATCAAATGCACACAGGAACCCACTGTCAGCAGCGTATGGGGCTGCGCGCAGCGGCAGTGGGATGAGGTGTCGTGCCACAAGTCCATCAAGCGCCTGGGCCGCACGCTGTGCCTGCTCGAGGATGCAGCACCGGACAGCGTGGCGGCCGCCAAGCTGAACGTACCTGTGCGGCTCTCAGCCTCAGCGTTTGAGGTGCGACTGCAGGTGCATGCCGCGGCGGCTGGCAGCGTGTGCGTGGGGCTCATGCGCGCCGATGGGGCGCTGGGGCAGCCGCCCCCCAATATGCTGATGAGCGTCGGGCCGAAGGTTTCCTCTGCCCGAAAGAGGAAACCTCCGGGCAGAGGAAAGTCTCTGCCCGAAGAGACAGAGGCGGCGGCGAAGGTGGGATTCGGGGAAACAGATGGCCGCGAGGTGCGCATGGTGGTGTCATGGAGCGGCGTGCCCCATGCGCAGCGCATCATCACATGGTACCTTGACGGTGAGATTGCCACCGCGCATTTCGCGCCCGACGCAAACGATGGTGGGTGGCTGCAGCGGGGGCGGCACGGGAGAGAGGAGGGTGCTGCAGTTCCCGTTGTTGTGGTGGTGCGCATTGGGCTCAAAGCACACGTCATCAGGCCACAACTTGGGGCTGATGTACGATGTGTGTTTCCATTTCTTCCAGTTCCACTTTTGTTTTCATTTCGTTGAAACAGGTAGCCAGGGACTCTAGGGACTCACAATCTCACATGTGTCCATGTACTGCCACACATGTGTCCATGTACTGCCTGCGAGCACTCCAGCCGCTAGCCATGTCTGTTGCACCCATCCGACAATACAATCTTGTTTCAACCGTGGTGCCTCCTCTGAATTGCGTTCTGGTCCCTTGCTCCTTGTGGACACACAGTGTGTGGCGGCGCCACGCTTGTGCCCTTTGTGTCTCTGTCCAAGGCGGGTGATGCAGTACAGCTGCGGTCCTTCACCTGTCCTCCCAACATGGGGTGCGTGCAGCCGTGCTGTGCAGTGGCCGCGATTGCATGCAGCCAGTGCATGCAGACGTCAGCAGATGCAGGCGCCTCTTCCCAACCTGTGTCGCCTCTCGAGCTGACCAATATATATATATATATATATATCTGGGCGCATTGCATGCACGGCGTGCATGGCCCAGTCCTGTCCTTCCCGGTCCATACTGCATGCAGCATGGGAGATGTATCCAGCATCATCCACATCAGTCCAGGCATTAGCCCAGGGCAGTGCCTGTGCTGAGTCTTCGCACTGTGTGTGACTGTGTGTGTTTGGCTTGCTGTGCAGCCTCGCCATCAAGCGCAACACCCGAGGGGACTTTGCCTACCGCGGCGTGCCCACTGGCAACATGGCCGGAGGCAACACGGGCCTACCCAGCTATGAGCTGTTCTACTGTGGAAAGAGCCACAACGAATGCCGCTGCGGCAACTGCGATGGACGATGTGGACCCGATAATGGCTGCCCGTGCAGGTCCTGTATTGAGCTGGCAGGCTTGCGGCTGCGGCAGGGATCAGGGACAGAGCTGCAGCTGGTCGGGGACGCGTTAGGGGCGTCCCTGGTGGACTGCGATGAGCCAGAGGATGGGCTGGAGGGCCAGGACATCGAGCCCTGGACGGACGTCGCTCAGGCAATGGCAGAGGCGGGGTTGCTGGAGGGGGCAGGCAACCAGGGGGTGTGGGGCCTCAGCGGTGCAGCGGCGGAGGCCAAGGGGCGCGCTGCTGCGCGAGTGGGGTCACAGTCGGCGGTGTTGGCGCTGCTGGGGGCGGCTCTCATCGGGCTGCTAGACAAGGGTGGGCGGGATGGCGGGGTTCCGGTCACAGCTGCGACGAGTATCACTGCAGGAGCTGCTGCAGAGGCTTCCTTGGCGGAGCAGCTGCAGAGCAGTGAGGTACTTGTGGCATTGGAGCAATTGGTATTGGAGATGACGGGGCTGCTGGCTTCTCCAGCCACCTCACCGCTCGTCAGAACCCAAGGCGCCAGGGCGGCTCTGCTGGTACTCAGTGTAGTGAAAGCTGCCTGGCGGCTGTGCACCACGCACCGTGAGGGTGTATGCAGTGGAGTACAGTGCGTGCTGCACCCCCTGGCCCCTGCACTGGCAACCCTGGCGACGGTGTCCACAAGGCTGTGTACTCCTTACATTCTCGGCACACACAGCAGCCTGCGCACAGCTCTGGACTATGACATGGGGCGCGAGCACTTCATGCTGTTTGCGGATTTGGGGTGCATACAGATGCAGGCACTTGAACTGCTGCTGGTCGCAGCAGGTGGCACCCAACCTGCCAAGAAACAGGTCTCAGAGAAGGACATGTGGGAAGCCGCTGGGGCTGCACTGCTCGCAGTTGCAGTGCAGCCTGGAGGGGCGTGGGCATTACACGCGCTCCGCTGCTCGGTCTCGCCACTGGTTTCGGATGCGGCGTTCCAGGAGGTGCCCTCACACACGAGTGTAGTGGGCAGCTGGTTGCATCAGCTACTGTCAGCTCTGAGCACATTTGCAGGGCCGGTTCATGTGAAGGGGCTGGGTGTGCATGCCCTTGAAGAGGAGGAGGTGGCAGCAGCAATGGCTCTGACCCATGCCCTGGCCATGCTGTGCACCTGCCCAGCGGAGCTGCTTACCAACACCCTTCCCCAAGTGGCTGTGCTCCTGGTGCACCAGCTGGTGCACTTGGTGCTGGAGCCCTCTGCTGCCCTTGTGCTAGGCACACCCCCAGCATTCCTGGCTGCTGCAGCTGCAGCTGAGCTCAGCTCTACTGCACCAAAACACCAGCCTGAGCCCAACCAGGCCCGTGCGAACCAGGCGCACACCCAAGAGCTTGCAGCTGCTGGCAGCGGTGATGTCAGCAGTGGCGGAGACCCTCCCACCCCAGCTGTGGAGGCCCTTGCAGAAGGTGATGCTTCAAAGGCAGGGCAGCCAACAGGCCTTGATGCAGATGAAGTGACAGCCAGGGATGCGTTGCTGACACAGGTGCAAGGGGCAGCGGTGCTTGCGCTGCTGCGATGTGAGAGCGTGCTGCCAGGCTGCCTCTCAGCTGGCCTTCACACAATGGAGGTGGCACCACCGGAAGTGCTCCCTTTGCCTGGGGGCCGTCGAGACCTGCGTGTGGCGCTGACCGCCCCCCTGGCTGCGCTACTGCAGACAGCACGCGAGCCGCCTCCCCTGCTCTCGTCCCTGGTGTGGTCAGGGAGGATGCTGGGCGGTTGGGGGCTGCCTGTGATGGGCCACATCCCTGGTGTCGTCCTGGATGGCAGTGTGCTGTCCCTGATGCTTAGGCCGCAGGCATGGTGGCCCCATGGGGTGCCGGAGCCTTGGCTGCATGTAGGCGATGTGGCTCGGCTTGTGGCACACTTGTGGGAGTGGCAGGAGCTGGGCATGATGATAGGCATGACCCAAGTTGCAGCAGCACCAGGTGCCGGCACCAGCACGCTCCCTGGATGGCTTCCTACCTCTACCGGTGCGCTGGAGCAGGCATCGTTACCAGCGGCCGCTGCCTCTGCACCGTCTCCAGCTGCAGCTGTGTTGTCCACGCCAGAGGGGGCCTGCCTGGCCAAGTACTTGGTCCAGGCCTTGAGCTCAGCTCTGCTGGACCCTCAACAGGGCGCAGCCCTGAGGGACGTGCTGCGTGCACTGTGGGCGCTGCTGGGCGGCCACCCGGATGCTGTGTTTGCCATGGGGCTGGAGGGGCTGCAGCTGCGCAGCACGCTCCAGGTGTGTGTGTGTGCGTATGTGTGTGTGTGTGGGGGGGGGGTTATGAATAAGTGCATGTTGCATGCGTAGAATTGCCAGTTTGTGGTCGTTTGTTATCCCTCCAACTATCTGCGTTCTCCCCTGCGTGACCGTTGGAAGCCAGTGGTTCCTCCAGATCAACTGCAGGTGCTGGTGCTCAGGCACACCGCTCCGCGCACCCTGCACAATGCATTACCCTCGACCCATCAGCTGCACTGCCGCCCGCGTCAACACGTAAAATGGACATGCGTGCGAGTGCAGGGTGTTGTGGAGGGGGGCACCCACCAGCAGCTCAGCCCAGCCACCCAGCGGTCCCTCGCACACCTGTACACATTGCTGTGCGTCTACTCAGCCGACCTACCAAGCATAAAGGCAGCCGTGGGAGCTGTCGTGGCGCGTGCAAAGTCGCTGTCAGGGACCGGGCAGCTAGGGGCTCTGCAGCAGCTGCAGGGCGTGGTGGACAGCGGGCTGCTGAAGCACTGGGGGGGCTGCTCAGAAGAGCTGGGGGGGCTGGGCGAGCTTACGAATGTCGGGATCGAGGAGCAGCTGAGCAGTCCATCGGCCGTAGTATTGCCTGGACAGGTACGTGTACCGCCTTGTACTGAACGTGCCTGAACAGTACCAGCGGTACAACAGCCTGTGCAGTGCATGGGGTGGGCATCGCTGGGTTGCCTGTGCAGGAATCGTTGGTGAGGATGGTTGGTGGGGTGGGCGGGCGGTTAGTGGTGTGGTTTGGTGGGTGGGTCATGAATGGTAGGTCACAAGCAAAACGAAGCGCGTGCACGGAGCCAACAGCCCAAACTCTTCCATCACACCCCTCACAGGTTGAGGTGACTGCCGTTTGGAGCCAGCTCATGGCCTTGGTGGAGCGGCTGGCACGAGATAGCAAGGCCGATTACCTGGAGAGGCTGTGCAGTCCAAAGGGCCTGGTCGCGAATCTCATACCCAGGCTCTCCTCCTTGATGGCTGCAGAGGGCCCTCAGAGGGATGCACTGCTGCAGCCACAGGCCCAGCTGCTGACCACCCTACGGGCTGTTGTGGAGCGCGCGGTCGCTGTCTTTGGGGACGGGTCCAGTGCAGCTGTGGGGGCCCAGGCGCCGGCTTCATTCACAAAGCTGGTCGTAGTGGCTAATGCGTGTTGTGCGGTGCTGGCACGGCTGCTGGCGCTGGCCCCCAGGCCTGCGTCGTCGGCAGCGAGCAGCGCACAGCACGCCACCTTTGTTTGGCCGCCTGAGCACGTGGCGCACGCGTGTGAGCTGGTGCGTGTCCTGCTTGGCACAGACCATGTGGTGCTGGAGTCAGTGGAGGCTCCAGGCGGCAGCAGCCACAGCAGCAGTGCTGGGGGCACAGGCGGTGTGGGCACGGGTGTGGGAATTGCTCTGAGGGAGCAACTGCTGGCTGAGGGACGCAGTGGCCTGGAGGACCTCAGGGCCAACACTCTGAGTGCACGTTTGAAGGAGTGCCGCGGGCTGCTGGCAGGCTTGGCAGCAGCCATGGCGCCCGACCCCAGTCCGGGGGGCACCGGTGGCAACAGTGCGTTGTACCGCACGCTCTTGGCATGGCCCCGGCCGCCGGTGGTGCGCGCACAGCTGGACATCCTTGCACAGTGCGTGGGCATGTACGCGGAGCTGGCTCGCGTGGGCAGTGCGACCCTGCAGGGCAGCGGAGCCACGCTCGAGGAGATTTCCAAACTGCCACTGGCACTGGGATATCACTTGGGGCCGCTGTTGCTGCCTGCTCTCAAGCTGCTGGACCTCGTGGTGTCTCGGGGGGCAGATGCCCCTCGTAACGCAGTCAGGAAAGCAGCTCCCCGCCTCATCCGCCACCTGCTGCAGCTGATAGCTGAGCCGCAGCGGCTGTCAGATCCGGGTTCGAATCCGGGCAGCAGCAGTCGCAAGGCGGCAGCACTGGCTGCGCCCAACCAAACTGAAGCATTTGAGGCAGAGGGGGGGCAAGGGCAAGCCCTGTACACTGCAGCTGTGTCGCTCCTGTGCAAGATGCTGGCATCAGGTGCTGCAGGGGGTCTGGGTGTGCCCCTGCACCCCACCTGCATCCCCCACCTGGTGGCCCTGCTGCGCTCGGTGGCCCAGGCCCCTGGGCAGCCACACACCGCCTCGATGGCCGCCGCCGCCAGCATGATGGCAGCTGGAAGTCTTGCTGCAGCTGCTGAGGAGGAGCCAGCAGCTGGCAGTAGCACCTTTGGTACGCCCTCTCCTGAAGGAGCAGCAGCTGCAGCTGGTGGCCTCAGCCATACCAATGTGGATGAAGATATTGGGGCGGCCAGCAGCAGCACCGCCCCGTCTGAGATATCCGGGCCCTTGCCTGCCATCACCCCGCAGAAGGCTCAGTGGCGGCAGCAGGCACTGGTGCAGGTGCTGGACACTCTCACTGGTGTGATACAAGCACCGGTCCGATCGTCCATGGCTGGCACGGGGGCGGACAGTCCACGGGCGAATGCCAACCCCACGCCTGCGCTGGTGGGGGCGGGTGTGGTGGCGCCGCTGCTGGCGCTGCTGCGGCATACAGCACCAGAGGTTGTGCGTGGTGCAGCGGCGGTGCTTGCTGCCCTTGCTGCCAACCCAGTGGGGTGCCATGCATTGTATGCGGCATCCACATCTGTCATGTATGCTGTCACCTCAGTCCTGGGGACAGCGCCTGCACAACGCGTGGTGGTGTCTATTGCCATTGGGGGTACGACGCACAGTGGCATGGGGCTGGTGGGGTGCTCTTGGGCCGAGCAGTCTCAAGCCCAGGTGCAGACCACCGACGATACTGCCACGCAGCACCCAGGTGCAAGCGGCAGCAGCGCCGCAACCCTGGCAGCTGCACACGCTGCATACCTCACAACAGCGGATCTGGCCCTTCTCCTGGTGAAGCGTCCAGCAATGCTTGCGGCCGGGCCCCCTCTCTGCCCAAGGCCTGAGGCGCCTCACCCAGCTGCAGCCACAGCAGTCAGCACGCGCTCAGCAGAGCTTAGCAGTGCTGAGACGCCGGAAGGTGGTGCTGCCCCTGCCTCCGAGCTGCTGCACACAGCAAAGCCTAGCACAGCGCCTGTGCCTGAGGCTGTGGCTGTGGCTTGTGAGGGTGACAACGCAGCCAAGACGCTGCTTGCCGCAGCCGGAACGGGGGCCCCTGTCTCTGAAGTTGAGCTGGAAATGGTGACACGGGAGAGGCAGTCCAACTCAGGGTGGACACTACACGATGCTCTGCGGGCGCACCGGCCTGTGCGCCTGGCGTTGCATTGTGAGCACGATTCGCAGCTGCATTGCGCGCTGCTGCAGCTGCTCTCCGCCCTCACGAACGCCCCCGGCGGCAAGGAGGCACTACGGCCATGCACCGCTGGCAATACAGCGCTACTGCAGGCCACGGTCACGCTTCTCAAGTCCCTGTCTGACAGACTGCCAGCTCTGGGTGTAACCACCTCGGCTGGCAACATGGCGCCTGCTACTGCGGGTGCAGGCGGTACAGGCGGTACAGGAAGTAGCAATTGTAGAGGCAGTACATCCGTGTTCCTCCCCGGCTGCTTGCACGACACTGCCCTCATGGCTCTGGACCTGTTAGCCCTGGTGGCTACCACATCTGTGGAATCAGAGCTGCAGGTGGACGCTAGCGTTGAGGCAGCTGCCACCAAGCCAGCACCAGACCAGCCCTTCCCCCTCGCAACCCCCTCCCCAACTGCCACCACGCTCCTGCACACCCGCGCGGCCCGGGTGCTTGCTGGCCTGCTGTCACATGATCAGCAGCCTCAGGCCGACGCAGCCGCTACTGCAGCCCGCAAGGCGCTCGTCGCGAGTGCTGCCCAAGTGCTGTGCGAGCTCGCCAGCACTGTCCCTGGCTTTGCAGCTGCAGCTGCAGCCCAAGCAGTTGAGAGCCAGGACGAAGCACTCGTGCGTGCGTGTGTGAATGTGCTGAGAGATGCACAGCCCACGCCCGCCCGCACGCCCCACGCCCAAACAGCGCAGGCCGCCACCGCATCGACATCGCCAGCCGCGCAGCTGCTGCCGAGCCAGGTGCCGCAGCAGCAGCACGAGCTGAGGGGCGCGCTGCGTGTGCTGCTGAGGGTGTGCCGCAGAGATGGCGGCCTGGGCCTGGCCGCTGCAGAGGCAGGCGCTGTGGTGGCCGCCCTGGTGGGTAGGCCTGGGCCAGCGGTTCAATGGTTCACTGTACAGCTGTATAGCCTGCGAGTGTGCTTGCGCTTTGTTGCATTTCTGCTTGCTTGTCTGCTTGCATTTGCTGTTGCAGTAGCGGCCCTATCGGCTGGAGGGCGGCTGCACAGCAGCTCAGGAGCACAAAACCCCACGCATTGTAACCCTGCCGCACGCGTACACCAACCAACCAACCAACTAACCAACCAACCACCAAATGTTACCAACCGCCACCTGCAGTGGCTGAGCACATGGAACCCACCAGCCGCCGCGGGTGACAGTGTGATGAGTGACGTGGGCGGCCTGGCTCGCGGCCTAATCGGGTCCCTGGTCCAGATTTGGAAAGCAGACGCCGGCTGGATGCACAGCCTCTGTGACCGCAGCAGTACAGCAGCACTGCTGGCGCCCTGGCGAGCTGGATTTGGGACAGGTGCCACGGGCGCTGACGCGGACGGTGGGGCGGCACCAGGGCTGCTCGGAGGGCTTCCTGCTACCCCAGGCAGCCAGGGGGCCCCTTCAGCCGGTGCCAGTATTGCGGCGGGGCTGCACCCGGGAGTGGCAGCCTCTGAGTTAGGTCCCCCCTTGCCCGGTGCAGCTCCCACACTGTTCCGCTGCCCGATCAGCGGGGTCTGCCCCATCTCAGACCCCGTGCTGCTCCCAGACGGGTACACCTATGAGCGCAGTGCAGCTGAGGCTTATCTAGCTCGTGGTGGCCGGGTGTCTCCAAAGACGGGGCAGGAGTTCCCAGGGGGCAGGGACGGCAGCACGGGGTCCATCCAGGCACTGGTGGTTGAGAATAAGGTGCTCAAGATGATGATGGCGGAGTGGGGGGAGGGGGCGCGAGGAGGTCAGGCTGCAAGCCGTGGGTGAGACGCAGGGCTGCGCGCTGCGCGCAAAACGCAGCTCAGTCAAGACATGCGGCGTGTTACAAAGGGTTCCGCTTCAGTGAAGCGTGTGTGCTTGTGGCGAGAGGTGGTGGCAGATAGCCAGGTACTGTAGGTGTACGCACTTGTTACTATGAAGCTGCAGATGTGATTGTAGATGTTTGAGCAAGGTGGTTTCTTTTCAATGGTCTGAAAGCAAGCCCTTTTGGGATGGTAAGCCCGCTTGTCGACCTGGAGAGTTGCTGTCTATTGTCGGCCGCACAGCTGAAAGGTTAGTGTAAAGAGAAGTCCAACCTATAACGCTGGTCCACTCAATTACTCCATATGACAGCGGCCTTCACGGCCATCCCATTCCAGCACACAGTCAGCTTGAACGTGATCAGCCTACTGCCACCGTGATTCCGCCTGTGTGACTGCCAAGCGTCTCTCTCATGCAGCCCACCAAACAATCCATGCGCACAGCTGGTCCAGCCTGAACTGCATGTCTTGTGTGCAAGGGACTCCCATCACTGCTCAAATCACATCCATGTGCCTGGTGCTGCCGGTGTGTAGGTTCCTTGCCTGCCACTGCCGGCTGTGACACTGGCCGCTACGACTACTGCCGCAGAAACACCAGTCGCTACTGCAGCTACTGCGGGGCAGCTGGCTGGCCGCTACTGCTGCTACTGCGGGATGAGCTGATCCACCCGCCGTAGTTCCGCCGCCAGCAGCCGGCCAATGGGCTCAGGAGAAAACTCCCGCAGCATGCGTGCACGCGCCGCCGCGCCCTGCACGCATACCGTCACATGCACGGAGCATGACAATTAGGACGCAACCAACCATGCAGCGCAGCTGGTGCAAGGGTGGGCGCAGCATGGGCAAGGGGCAGGCACGAGGAGAGAGCATGGGCGATGAAGAGCACGCCCACGTTTCAATGCTGGGCAGGTCAACAGCAATGGTGCGTGCGTGCGTGCGTGTGTAGGTGTCAAGGTTTGACTCGAGTAAAAGGACTGGCTCTAGCTGTGTCTTGAGAGAAGCTGTGCCCCTTGCCTCGCCTCTCAGACCCACGACATCTGCACACACCTGGGCAGCTAGCTGCCTCTTCTCAAGCACCCACCTTAGCAGCTGCCTCCTCTTGGTGGGTCACCACATGGCGCATGAGGTGGGCAAGGTGGTCTCGGGATGGCTGTGCCCACCGCAGCCCCCGGAACCACCACACCGTGGGGTCAGCAGGGACCAGCTTCTCAACCTGGATTCAGACAGGGCGACCAACCGACGACGGGAGGGGTATTAGTTGGCAGGTTCAAATGGCAGGGGCGGCCACATGCAGCTGTAGCAGCAGGAGCAATGAGGGGCAGCCAGGATCGCAGACGTCAGCTGTCAGCCATGCATTACAGGAGGATGCAGTATGAGTGATACCAAGGGGCACGGCTCCGCCACATCTTGGCCTGAGGCTTTCTGCGTTCGTGTGCTTTCTGCGTTCGTGTCATTGTGTGACACGCACCTTAATGGGGTAGCCGACTTCGTCATCGAGGTAAGCTGTGATGCCACTCCAATTGGTTGACAGCACAGGCAGGCCCATGGCCATGGCCTGTTGACGCATGCAAGCCATGGACATGACAACGCGTTACTTCATACAACCCAGACTTTAGACATATGGTGGTGATGCAAGGAAGTACCCAAGTACAACAGCTGCAGAGCCCACAGGCTGACAGCAGGAAGCTGAACGGCTCAAGCTCCTCTCCCCAGCCCTACCTCAACATGTGGCCGGCCCCAGCCTTCTCCACGGCTCGGCAGTGCGAAAGCATCCACGCTGGCGTAGTACCTGCCAACCCCGATGTCACACGTTCACACCGTCAGATCTTCAGACAGACTGGCTGCTGGTCAGACAGAGGATGGACAGACACACTACGTCACACAAAGCACGGCATGCAGCCAGACTCGTGCTGAGGGGCACACACATGGCAGTCTGCAGCTTCGCGCACGCTACATGGGCCCAAGCGATTCAATGCCATGCATGAGCCATGTGAAATGGCTGCTGCAGCTCATTACAGTCTGGTGCTCTTAGGGGCCTACTCCCACATGCGCCGCCCAACCCATGTAGTGCAGAAGCACACCCATGTTCTGTGCCAGCCTCTAGGCTGCAGTAGCCCTAAGGCACACCTGGCCCAATCAGCGTCCGCAATGTGGTGGTGGACCACATACACTCTTGGCAGTAGGCTGGCATTGAACGCTGGCACACCTCCGCTGGCAGGTGCCGCCGCTGTATGGACACGAGCTGTGGCATTTGAGCCAACGTCCCGCCCCAGCCGCACCGACTCCTGAAGCTGTTGCACCATCGACGTGTGGTGGGGCGGCGGCTGCGCGCCCGCAGGCTGATGGGCGATTGAGGTTGGGCTGATGGTGTGCAGGGCTGCGGTTGCAGGGCTGATGGCAGCGTTGACCCTCCTGCTGTGTGCCTTCGGCTTGCCATGCCCTCCTGTACTGCTTGCTGGTACGCCAGGAGCTGTACCGCTGGCAGCAGTAGCGTCGCTTGTGGCACCACCTGCGGAAAGCCCAACTGCATCCCCTGCTGCTGCTGCTGCTGCTGCTGCTGCTTCCGTGGCGGCTGCGGCAGCTGCGGATTGCGCCTGTGCATGGGCAGCAGCTGCACCCAGCCCACTGCCCCACTGCCGCTCCGCCCACTTGTGCATCTGGGCCACAAAGTTGCCTGAGCCTTGAAAAGGCTTCGTGATGATCACGAGCTCTACCGGGTCCTGCAGGCAGTACAGCGGTACAGCATGTACATACAGTACAGCAGTACAAGTGAAATACAGGCAGGGATCTCAGACACATGCACAGCCCATCCTGCTGCATGGTGTGCAAGCAGTGCATGCAGAATTTCAGATGCAGAAGTTGAGAGCAGCGGCTTTAACAACTGAACCATTAAACGGTGGTCAAGCCAGCACAATACCTTTCCACCGCGACACCTGCACGCAATAATAATAATAATAACAACTGCACGCAAGACACTCTAGAATGGGCCCAAAACACACACAGGGGCCCGCAGTACATAGATATGCATGCATGGCTTACGCGCCTGGATTGCATACCTGTGCCGAGAAAGCGGTCAGATAGGCGCCCAGGAGAACGTCCCAGCCCTTTCTCGACTCCCATTTGAACGTGGACAGAAATCGAAAAGGGCGCCGGCTGCTGGCGCCACTTCCGCCACCACCGCTGCCATCTGTACTGCCTGTACCGCCCTTTGCATGCTCAGCTGTGGGGCTGCTGCTCAAGGTGGTGCCAGCGCTGCTGCTGCCATCTTTACTGTCTGCCTCATCAATAGGTGCAGGCGTCCCAAAGACCAGATCGCCCTATACGCATGATAGCCGCATGGCAGTGCGCTTGAGCATGCTCGTACAGGACGTGGTGTCTAGACTGTCTACAGTATGTCTGACATATGCTCGCCAAAGCCAAGGTCAAGGCGCAAGGGACCGCACCCTTCCAGTCAATTGCATTGAGATTAACACAAAAAGATCAAATGCATCATGTATACGCAAGCATAGCCAGGGTTCAAATCAAGGCGCACAGAATAGAAGGCTCAAAACAAGCCAAGGCACAAGTTGATAGCACCATCACCTGAGGCAGCGGCATGGGCGCGTGGCGTGCAGGGTCGAACAGTGTGGTGTTCACCCCTTCTGGCACCACCCGAAGCTTGCTGGCGGCCACCCCACTGGCTGCAAAGACCTGATCATGGCCAAGGTAGCAGCAATACGGTGTTACTAACAAGTAGTACTTTTTTAAACGGTGCTGGCAAGCAGGAGCGTGCTGAGGAAGACCAGGCAAAGGCCTTTGTGCACGGGGAGATAGTAAGATGATTAGCAGGTGAGCTGACAGGTGAACAGTCAAACCAATGCTTGGGGCGGCTTGGGCAGCTGGTGCGCCTTGTGCCAGCGGCAGTTGACGTTGATTCAAGCGTGTGTCGCTCGGTGTTGGCCTGCCGCCGGCTGTAGGGCCCAAAGCACCTCGAACATCGATACATAGTGCAAGTACGCAATCCAGCACCCAATGGCTCACAGCCCACTCTCAAACCAAGCCCTCAAACTGCTACCCTTGTTTATATATATTATGTGTGTATATATATATGTATGTGTGTGTGTGCAGGGTCGTGCACTCACATCGCGTGAGAAGATGGACGGCACCCACACCTCATTCATCGCGTTGCACCGCGCAACAAACGCGGGCGGCAGCCTGCAGCACACACGGGCGCAGGCAAAGCCGAGGGTCCCTGTTGCATTTGCCTATTGGCTGGCGTGAGCATCATCCTTGTCCTGATGCGCACAGAGACAGACGTGCACCACGCCCACATGGCCCCTTTGCCTGCACGGGTCTGGTTGACATGTTTGGGCACTGCATGCGGTACACTGTACTGCCATTTGCTGCGCTGTACTGCCTGACACCGCGTGGTGCTGCTCTGCAATGTACTGCTGTCTCAGCGGCAGGGAGGCATCTGACAGGTCAGCACTCGGGTCACACACCTGTCTGTCTCAAACATGGTGCGGCCGATGGCGTACACATAGGGGGCTTCCTTTGGATCTGGTGGGCACTTGGCACCTGCCCACCCCATGGGGCTGGGGTACATCCTGCGAGGTGCAATGGTGCATTGTATTGCATCATTTGCATAGCCAGCTGCTAACCTTTGCGGTGCTCGCTTCCAACAGGGTGCTAGGTGCTGTAGTGGGGCGGCTCCCGGTAATTAAGGCTGGCTTGGTCCTCTAGTGATGGTGTTTTAGATAACGACTGTCAGGCTCCGGCATGCAGACACATCTGTGACACGCCGTATCATTATTTGTTATTATTTGCATAGCCCACAGGCAGCTCATGGCCTATGTCTAGCATGTCATCAGCAGCATGGCGGGATCCGGAGGAACCGCACACTGCAGGTGTTTTTATATCGTGGTGCTTCTCACTCGTGTATGGGTGAGTCTGCTGCGACTGGAGCAAGGGCGGCCCCTCCGCTTTAGCTGGTTACCTGCCAGCTGGGCAGGTACCGCAGCCACGGAAAAGTCGCAGCAGCAAAAGCCTCGCATGCTGCTTGCTAGCCACGTCTCCTGTTTCCTCTCTCCAACTGTAACCAGGCGCATGCACGCATGCCGCGTCCCTGCCCCAAACACGCTCACCAATTCGAGGGCAGTGAATGGCACACCACGATCGCGGGCCGTGAGCGATTCACACGCCCTTCCATGGCCTCCAGGTCCTGCCGGTCCTGGGGGTCCATAGCAGCCTTCACGTCCTGTCTCACCGTGTCACCATGATGGCCGATCCACAGGTCTGATGCGTTCACAGCACGCGCGCGCAGCATGGACAGCATGTAGTTGGAGGCCTGCGGGGCAGTACAGAATCCGGCGGTACAGAACAGTACAGGCCGGTACAGCCCGTCACAGGCGCTGCAGCACAGGTGCTTGGCGTTCAACTGTGTCATGGATGCTCAGGGCATGCGGCTTGAGTGGGGTCCAGGCAGGTACGTAGGGCCAAAAGTGAAGTCCAACCCGAGGTGCTACGCAAGGGGAGTACGCCATGAGGAGCATGTCATGCAGAAGCAAACATTCCACTCCGTCCCAGCTGGCATGGTCTCATGCTAGCCCCATGCTGATGAAGATTAATAATGAAGATGAAGATGCTGATGAAGATTGATCCCAGCAATCAGTGTCTCACCTCAGAGCTGTAGCCACTCCCACTCCAGAACGGGGCAAACCACCACACGGGGTACTTGAACGGAGCAGGCTCCACACTTTCTTGTGCTTCAACACCACGTAGCTGGCCTGCTGATGTGGATGACACCACCAGGCTGTCACTGCCACTGCCTGAATGCTGCCCCCATGGCTGCCCCTGGCCTGGTTTGACATCTGCATGGGTGCTCAACTGCTGTGGATCGCCCCCTGTCTGTGCGCCGCTCTGCTCGCCCCCCACTGATGCATGGGCGCCTGCATGGCCCCCACCAACTGCCTGCTTGCTTGCAACTACCGCCCCAACCACGCCTCCTGCTTCAGCTTTTGTCAGCTGACGAGCAGTAGCTGAGCTGCTGAGGGCCATGGCAACCAATATGGATACCCAGACCGCACTGACTGCCATAAGGTGGGGCTGGGACCCTGGGACAAGCCCAGGCCGCCGCCCCTTGCTGGCTTGCCTTCCCTGGCTGCCCTTAGCTGTGCAGGTACACGTGGCTGTGCTGCCATCGGCCCCCCGGCCAACCACCATGCGTCAGGCACCTTGCACAGCAGCCCCCTGTGTCCCTGCATTCTAGAACAACATTGGTAATACATTGGTACCGACGTTTTGGACCGTGGCCTCCTGGGGATTCTACTGCTGTGGGCTGGGTAGCTGGCAGGCAGCTGTGCTCAGCTGTGATGGGTGGAGGAAAAAAGGCTGCCTGCGCCCCATGCACATTTCATCCGCGGGCCAGGTGCTGAAGCTGGCATGCCTGGAGTGTAGCCAATGGAAATAAAGATGCAGCAAGCTATGCTACCATGCTGGCTTAAAGGGGCAAAACATGCATGTTGGTCTCGAGGCAAGGCCAAAGCAACCGCTAGCCAGCCCACCTGTCAACAGATGAGCCGATTGCTGTGAGGAGCTGCTGAATTAAACCAGGCAGCAAGCCATCAGGCGCCAGTAGGCACCACAGCTGAGTCGTATTTATGGGGAACTTCGGGCAGGACAGGCAGAGAGCAAGGTCGAGGCTGGTCCTAGAAAAAATGCCCAGCAGAGTGCAAGGCTGCCAAGGGGCATCAAGACTGTCACGTCAACAGTGCTGGTGAAACAGAGATGCCAAAGGATTCACAAACAGATTTCAGGAAGAAAGGCGTGCTGTGATGGGGTGTGGCAGTAGCAGGGTGGTGGCTCGAGTTACATGAGTGCATCATCGATCATTCTCTGGGTTTGTGTGTCGGCTGCATGATGCATTTGTTCGTGTGATTGTGCAGTCAAAACACGCTAGGTCCCCTTACAACCCCTGTGGGCTGCGCCCCCCTGTGCCTATGAGCCGCATACTCAGCACTTGGCATTGCAGGCGGGTGGTCCACAAAGGTGTTCCCTTGATGTCACTCAGCACCTGGCCTTTCTGTCATGCTGGCACCATCGGCATGATCCTCTCCGAACCTGCCCTTTGTGGTGCAGCTCTCAAAGTTGTGTGCCCCTGCCCCCCGCACTCCCCGCTGCCCCCCTACACGTACCCCAACTCCAAAACACGAGCCGCCGCTGATCCTGTACTGCGTACTGCTATGCCTGCTGCTGTACTGCGTACTGCTATGCCTGCTGCAGCTCGCCCGCTGGCCGTGCCTGTACTGCGCCCGCGCCGGCGCTTGTGGCTGGTGGGGCAGGCAGCTTGGGATCCTCTCGCTCTAGTTGGGGCCGCAGCCGCCGCCACATGGATGTCTTCTTCAGCTGCAGCGCGGTGGCACGTTGCAAGCAGGTGCGGTCAATAGAGGGCGCGGTCAGTCCACATGGGGGGTCAGAGATGCAGGCGCGGCGGCAAGAGGACTCCTGTGCCTAGCATATATAAATATATATATATATATAGCCAGGGACATGCCTCCTGACAGCAACCTGCCTCCTGCCCTACAACCTTGAATGTGGCAGCACCCTACCCAGCTGACACACCTGCACCACGAATTCGACCGCTCCCAACCCCCCAGGCGCGCGAACACCTAGCCGCTCCATCCAGCTGGTCCACCCTATACCCCCTCCCCCCCACCCCCACCCCAAAAAACACGCACGCACACACCACCACATGAATACAGAAACAAAACAGCCAACGAACCTTGTACTCTCGTTGGAACGCAAAGCGCCGCCGCCGGGCAGTTTCGTCATGGTCGGCGTCCTCATGCGCGACGCCTACACAGTAGCGGTCGCCCTTGTGCTGCATGCACAAGCACATGCGGAACATTGGGCAGCGGCGATGGAATGGAAAGCAAGGGAGGAGGAGAAAGCCAAGTGTGCTCCATGCAGGCACCCTTGCACAGTCACTACATATGGCCGCACAAGCTGCGGCTGCGAGCCAGCAGTCAGTCAAGAGAGGCAGCACTCAATCAACCTGAAAGACGATAGCACTCATTGATATGAAGACATCATTCAAGAAGCAATTGAACGCTCAAGTCAGCTCGATAAGCTCACCCCTTCGCCAAACACATCTGCCAACCCCAGCTTTTGGATGGTAGACGCATATGCCTCAAAGTTATCCCGCCGCAGCCATGCGAGCATCCGCCGCCGCTTGTTGGCAATGTACTCGCAGTGGCTGCGGTACAGCAGCAGTACAGCGAGTCATGCCTGGCAGTATGGGCAGTACCTGAAGGGGCATGCCAACTGCTGGCCCTGGACACACACACACACACACACACACACACACACACACACACACCAATGCCCGCGCCCCGCTCACCCTGGCAATTATTCTTGGCAATGCCTTATCGTGCGCCCCCCAGAAGGTGGCGACATGGCAGATGTGATGCATGCGGAGCACTACCGGTTCCTGCTGACAGTGCCGCTTAATGGCGGCCACATTAGAGGGGCATTGAGGGACCAGGGCGCACCGAATGATATGATAGTGCTTGGGCACGCGGTCAAAGTGCTTGGCTTGCTCCCGGATGTAGTGCGTCCAGATCGCGACTGCGCGTGTTCGTCATGCGCAGGTACTTGCTGTGCATGTTGATGGGCTCGCCAATCCGACACACAGCTGTATACATGGGGCAATCCATTTTTCCCTTTGACAGCTGTACGCAGCCATGCACCCGTCACCCTGCCCTTTGCATTCTTGTACCCACAGCCTGCTGCTGTGGTTTAGTCAAGCGCTCCTCCATACCCCCACAAGCGCTCCCGAGACACAACCTTTTGCATCCTTTGCCTCTTCCCACCTGTAACCTCTGGCGATCCCACGTCCCCTGGGTGCCTCTGGAACTGCTTGATGATGTCTGCCTTGTATGTCTTAAACAGCTGCCTGTGGCTCATGTTTTGCTGGCTCAGATACTGTGTGCGTGGTGAAAGCAGAAAGGTGCAGCATCCCACCCACCAGGGCGACAAATCAGGAGCCTTACGCAGTGAAGTGCTGCCGCAGAGGTCCAAGCAACATGACTTGCACTGCTGCAGTTCTGATGGCAGCATGCCATACGAGGGTGCCATGCATGCAGCATGGTGTTGCACATGGTGGCGCATGGAGGGTCCTACCTGGTCTACCAACTGGGGCTTCTCTGTGCCTGCTCCAGGCGCGACATCAAAACCCACTGATGAAGGCGAGCCTGTATGCAGCAGCATCAGGGCCCTGAGCGCTGCATCACTATGCTGCAATTCGGTGAATTCAGTGCACGTACTGGTTGAAGGTGATGTTGACGCTGATACCGCTGTCTGTGATAATGTACTGAACCATGCTGCTGTGGCGACAGTGGGAGCCCGGATCGCAGCACTGCTGCCCTGCAGCAGGCTCGATATACTACTGCAGCATAAGCGCAGCATTGTCACTGTCAATCTGACATCTGGCATCTGCGATACATCTCACGTCAAGTGCGCCACACTTTTGGTCTTGCCAAGTTCCGGATGTTGTGACCGTACCAGACATCAACACCACATATCGCTGTAAAGTATTTCTACCACATAACCCAATGAACTGATCGATCCGATCGTTTGCTAATTAAGTGATTTAACAGCTGATTTAACATATTCCAGCTGACATCAGGCAGTAAATCCCTGAAGCCCTTGTAGGTTTGCACACCTGTCCCAAGCACTTGCAGCTACTGCAGTCTGAACGGTGCACATCTCATGTTAGATTCAACCTGTAGGGCTACCTGCTGCACATTGTGCCCACTGTGCTGCGTGTTCTGTGCGCGCTTGCAGGGTTTTCTGTGCGCGCTTGCATGCTCGCCTTGACCAAGCAGCCATGAGCGTGGAGGCGCAGACACGCAGGCAGCATGCAGCACGCACGCTGACCAAAGCACCTGGGCAGTAGGGTAGGCGCACGATCGTGCCGCACCTCAGCGCACCCTCGCCCGCGGCCGTCATTGGTCAGGGCATCATTGGTCATTCATCAGAATCCTCATCTGAGTGACCCTCACGTGGCTCTGGCAGCACTACAGCACCATGCTGCCCACCTATGCCAACGAGGTGCACTACCGCCATGGCAGCAACGCATGGCCGCTGCGCACGCCGAGCGGTGGCGGGGCCAGTGGCATGGCTGCAGCACTGCTCAGCTCGACCATGAGCACCATGCTCCCGACACACAGGCAGCGCCGCTCGCTGCTGCGCAACCTAATCCAGGTGCGTGCAGCTGCAGAGGACGTAGATGACATGGGTATGGGCGGCAGCAGTCAAGCTGCCATGTGGCACGTGGCACGTGCACACTGCAGGCATGTTGCATGCCCTCCCAAAAGGCTCCCCGCAGCCTTTTGAGCGGGCTCGCAGCTAGAAGGGGCTCCCAGCTACCTCCCAGCTACAACAGGCTCCCAAGGGGGGTTCTATGTTTAGGGTTTAGCGTTTAGGGTTCAGGGTTCAGGGTTCAGGGTTTAGGGTTTAGGGTTTAGGGAAGATACTGTCTGGGCACGTTGTCAAAGTGCGGCTCCTGCTACATCCATAATTGTGCTGACTGTGTGTGCTGCACATGCATAACCTTGCCGCTTCTGCACAGGGCATCTTGCTCCTGGCAGTGCTGTTGCCTTTGGGGCTGCTGTTGTCTACCGGCGGTAGCAGCGGGGAGGAAGGCAGCACAGGGGGCCTCTTGTCAGCGTCCGGGCTCTTCAAAGGCAAAGGAACAGGGTCCAGGAAAATGATGGATGAAAAGATACCTCTGCCTGCGGCACACCTCAAGAATCTGGTCCTGGTGAGGCAACCTGTCAGCTTGTCTTCTGCCTGTCTGTCTGTCTGCCCAGCTGCAAGCCTGCCTGCACGACTTACCACGTGATGCATAGTATGCGCACAGCGTGGACGCCACTGGCTGTTGGCAATGCCGGCCAGCTGATGAGCAGCTTGCGGAACCACGGCGTTGACCTGCGTTGTGGTCATGCGTGCGGTGTGGATGTCAGACGCACATGCCATGCATGGGGCGCTACAGCAGGGCACGTGATCAGTGGCGCTGCTCGGCCTGTACTGCTGTACTGCTGTACTGCTGTATGCTGTACTGCAGGTTGCGGGTCACGCTGTCTTTGTGGGGCCTGACTACCGGTCAGCCAGTGATGAGTCCTCCTGGTTCTTGGAGGACTATCAGAAAGTGCCAGGTAGGTGCACAGCTGCAGGTTGGCCGCAGCAGTCAGCTGCAGGCAGGGTATGAAGCAACCAATGTGCCTGATGGCAGTGTACTGCCACTCCCATACTGGGTGTCCAGATGCTGCGCTGCACACCAATGACTGCATGCCAGCGCCGTTCTGGCGTCTGGGTCTTCACAACATCACACAGTGCGATCATCACCACAGCAGCGCGTGCTCCGCATCCTCCCTCCCTGTTCCCCCCTTTAAACGCGCAGGCGAGGCGCAGTCCTTCGTGGACCACATTGCACTAGGCGTGTCGGAGGCGGCCAGGGACCCGCTAGCGATGCTGCTGTTCAGCGGCGGCCAGACCCGGCGTCAGGCAGGCCCGCGCAGCGAGGGGCTCAGTTACTGGGTGCGCGACCGGCGGGGGTTTGGGGTGGGGCTGGGCTGGGCTGGGCTGGTTGGAGGCGGGGGTGGGGTGGGGC
>BDCZ01000118.1:65851-108993 GCA_001662365.1 Chlamydomonas applanata
AGGAGATGGAGTGTGTGCGTGTCCAGACTGCACTCACCCCCTCTGTGCCCCTGACAGGTCGTGGCTGAGGCCGCGCAGTGGTTCAACGTGACCGACGCGGCCGGCGTGCGCAACCGCACATTCACAGAGGAGCACGCACGAGATAGCTTTGAGAACCTGCTTTTCTCGCTGTGCCGGTGCGTTGGCTAGTGGTGTTTGGTGCTGCAGCAGCTCAACTGGTGGGGTTGGCGGTTGGGAGATAGGCGGGAGGGGGGTGAGGTCGGGCGGGGGTGGGTTGTGGTTCCATGTCAGACTGGGGCATGGGGTGGCTGGGTCTGAAGGACGCATGCCCACGTTGGCCTGTGCTCCCATCCCCTAGGCTGGCATGTGACATCACTCCTTGCCACCTCATTCGGCTCTTCCTCACAGCCCTGCTCATGGTGTCTCACACCTTCAAGACACTGCATGTCACATCGTCACGGCGTCTCACAGGTTCTATGAGCTCACGGGGCACTACCCCGAACGCATCACGGTTGTGTCCTACACGCTCAAACGGGACCGTTTCTACGGGTTGCACCGCACGGCAGTACGCTGGCCCGAGGGCAAGTTCAATTTCGTGGGCACTCCGGTGCCACCGCTTGCAAAGGGCGCGCAGGAGGGGGAGGTGAGCGTGAGCTGTGTGTGCTGCGCTGTGCAGTGTTCGGCGCGGCGCATGCAGCGTGGTGCATGCCGCAGCAGATGTGTTGAATGCATACATGCATGAAGCAGATGCCCACCTGTGTTGATGGCATGCCAATGGTTTCGAATTCGGGTCTGGCGCATGGGCCACAGGATGCTTTATTGAAGGTACAGCATACATGGGGTGGGTTGGGCCATCTCGGCGTGCTTGCACCTGGTATGGTTAATAATAATAATAACACGGCGTGTCACAGATGTTTCTGCATGCCGGAGCCTGACAGTCGTTATCTAAACACCATCACTAGAGGACCAAGCCAGCCTGAAATACCGGGAGCCGCCCCACTACAGCACCTAGCACCCTGTTGGAAGCGAGCACCGCAAAGGTTAGCAGCTGGCCGACACACCACCCGTGGTATGGTTGTGCGCATATATTTGTGTATGGGTACCATGTCCACAGGTGACTGTTCCCCGCGGTTACGAGCGAGTGGTGGGTCAGCATGGTTTTCGCAGTCCTAATGCACCTGGCCCTCATCCACCTGTGTACTGTGCTGCACCCTGGGTTGTGCTCGTGCTTAACACCGTTGCCGCTCTTGCCTCTTGGTGCAGGCACGCACTGTGGCGGCTTTCAGGGAGGACCCTTATGGCTGCACAGGAGACCTGCTGGCCAAAAAGTTGCGGCGTGACCCGTTTGCAGTCGGCCCCATCCACCCAAGCCGCTGCCCCGAGATGCGGGGGCTGCTCCAACATTGCTCGCCTGCACTCTATGAGGGCCAGCTGCCATGGGTGCACTCGTGAGCGCTGTGTGGACGATGTATACAAGTGCCGCTGGGGCCTATGTGTATGTGCATGCTGGCAACTGGGTGAAGGGTAAAGGTGATGCTGGCGCGCGCCGACCACATGTTGCATAACGTACCAGCAGCAGGCACAGAGCAGTGACTCTCGCGAGCTTCTGCTACAAAGCATTTAAGCAGTGTAAAGGAGCTCCTGCTGAGCAGCTCCACGTCATATGCACACTTTTGTCGCACTAGAACAAAATCAGGTAGTTGCCCAAAAGGTGGGCATAGTGGTTGTAATTCTTTCAAACTTGGACCTGGCACACCAGGTAACCTGCATGTTATCATATCAATGCGTGCTGAAACCAAAAAAGGCATCCCACGACAGCAACTCTGACGCGTACAGTGAGGACGTTGCTGCGAAAACCGGCTCTACAATGTTGTAGCACCATAAAGACGCCGGAGAATGGGCGCCGTGGCCTCGCGCTGCCTTCATGGCTCCGAAGGGATTGAGTGTCCCTCAAGCGCGAAACAACACGCAGCCACCAGGCCGGCGGAGCAAGCTGCATCCCTGCATGCCTGCGTTGGAGGTCTGAAGCCTACCTCCACGCTCGATGGTTCTGGGTCAGCACTAGGGCCAGCATCCAGCCGCAGCCTGACCAGCTCTCTTTTCCCCGCTGGGTCAGCCACTGGGGCGCAAGGGTCGTCAGCCCAAGATTTTTCTTCAAGGCCAGAATCAAAGATCGCTACGAGTTTCCAAGTGGCATGCACGAACGGCTTGAATGCCGCTCCAACGGGGTAGGTGCACGCCGGCACAGACGACATGACACACTCGCGATCTCTTCCGATCTCTCTGGCGCAGCTGCACCCTACTTGCATGTCTTGCATGTTCTTGCATGATGCTGCAGCAGTGGGTCAGCGCAGAGCCAGCAGCTTGCATGCACCAACAAGCACAGCTTGCATGCATAGCACTATGGTGGTGAGGTGTGCGCGTTACGTGGCCAAACAAGAGGCTGGCACACTGGCACAGCTCTGGTGATGAACCTCCAAGTCTAAGGGGAAGTGGGGGAGCAATGACGAGGCATGTCCCTCAAAACACGCCATCTGACTGCCGTTGGGATGCAGGCCTGGCAAGGGGCTACATGGCTGACATGTCCTCTGTGTGCCTTATCACCTGCAGGCGGTGTGCAGGCCACACAAGCTGCAGCCCCCTGCTGCTGCAACACCACAGCACGCTGCCGGCGCCACACGCCAGCATTGCGAGCATACCCACCACAACTGACGACAGGGACACCTGCCCCCCCTTCCCCTTACGACCACCCAACAGTGCCCTGGCAGGGCCCCTGCCCAACAGCCTGTGCAGCCAACTGAGCCCAACCACTGCCAGCGGGCACGCGGCTGACAGCCACAGTGATTCACTTCCCAGGCCACCGCCCATCATATTGAAGCCTCTGTCTCCAGAGCCCAACAGTCAGGAAACATCCTGCAGTGAGGTGTACTCTTGTGGGCAAGGCGCAGGCTCCTTCACCCCAGCTAACTCGAGCGCCCAACACCTGTTGTACAGCAAGGCCCCGTACTGCCAGGCCCCGTACTGCCAGCCCCCGTACTGCCCTGTGTCCCCCACCGGCCACCATGTACTGCCAAAGGCACGCTCGGCGGCTGAGCGCACTCGCGACATGGAGCACAGCATCAGTATGTACCCCTCCCCACCCATGTCTCCAATTGCGCGCGCATCAGGCGGGCAGGCCACTGTCAGACCCTACCCCACTAGCTGGGGCTCACAGCCTGCCTCCAGCGCAGCCTCAGGCGTGCTGCGGACCCCCGCCCTCCAAAAGATGCCATCTCACGGGTCTGTGGGCAGCCAGCATGAGCTGCAGCAGCTGCCACTGAAGGCGGCGACCGCAGCTGCAGCATCTGAAGTGGTGTTGAGGGCCCCGCGGCGGCTTCAGTTGGCAAAATCTGCCAATGCTCAGCAGATGGCCCTCATGCTCGAGCGCCGCCGCTCGCATGACAGCTCACGTGAGTGCTGCCACCAGCAGCCTCCCCACACACAGCTTGAAGCGGGGGTGCCATGCGCGCCATGCGGGACGCTTGCGTTCCATGCGCTCGTATCCATGCGCAGTGCCTGAGCACGAGCTATGCATTGCCACGAATGGTCACCACTAGCTATGCAACTGGACATCTGACGAGCCTCCGGCTGCACTGCACTGTACCACCCCACCCGCTCCACACACACGCACTCACCTCCCTTGCTGCCCCCGCCTGCACACGCAGTGACACCTGCGCTGAGACACCCGCGTACAGCAGCCATGCTTTCCTACGTCAATGCTCACAAGGAGCAGCACCACGGGCCCAGCAGCGCCAGTGGCAGGGACTTGAGTGGCCGCGATGGTGGGCCCCGCCGCAGGTCCAGCAGCCTGGATGTCTCCTCTCACCCCTCTTCAGCACCCATCTCACCCGTGGCTCGCAGCAGACCTTCCGCGTCCATGATCCCATCTAATGGCCTGCCGCCTCGCACACCGGTCAGTGGCTCACAGCCTAGCACCACATTCAGGAGCCCTGGAAGCGTGCAGTGGCACATGACTGTGCGAGGGACCCGCTGGGGCGGTAGCATGTCAGAGGAAAGCAGCTGCGTGGTGCCCCAGGACACCGCCCCTCTCTTGCCCTCGCCAGCCTCGATGCCCCACGCCCACGCACGCCAAGCCGAGCCCTGCCTCCGCTCGGAAGGGAGCTTGTGTGCCAGCGTGCACGACACCTTCCCCACCTGCTCCTCAACCTATGGGCTCCTCAGTTCCCTGCACCTCGCAGGTCAGACCAGCAGCCTCAGTGGCACGGGGATACACAGTGAGACCTTGGCAATCCTTCAGGAGGTGGCAACGGGTGAAGGCGGCCTGGATCTGTCAGCGCCTGCGGTGATATCACCATCGTATGCCAGCTGTAGCCGCAGGCGTCGTAGCCCCCGGGTGTCAGTGTCTTTACTCCAAGTGGATGAGGTCACTCGGGAGGAGGAGGAGGGTGAGGGGGGCGAGGCACGAAGGCAGCACCACAGGGCCACCGGTTGGCTCCAGGGTGGATCATCACCCGCAGGGAAGGTGGCAGTGCTAGGTCGCACGGGTCCAACTGGCGCTTCAGTTACTACTAGTGGTTGAGGGGGTTGGTGGCATTGCGTGCGCAGCACGCAGCCCCACCAGCAGCAGCCATTACTCACATCTTGGTGCCCTTGGTATTCTTGGCGAAAGCATAAGAGGCTGGTGGGGCTGCTGCGCAGCTGCTGCCTCTCATTGTGCGTGCCTTGCTGAGATTTTTCAATGCCTTTCCCTTTTCTTCTTCGCTGCACGTGTCAAGCTAGAAGCCAACCAAAGCGCAAGTGTTTGCGTATGCTTGTTTTTAAATTCACGACAGACATGTAGCCCGTGGACTGACATGGGCTGCCGCATGGGTGGCAGGATGAAGGCACTTGCAGCATTACCAGATTCATCACCTGACATAATTGAAGATTGCATGACCACTGCTAAGTGTTGTTGTTGTGATCCAGGGGTTAGGCCATATTACAGTGGGTGCCTGTTTATATGCAGGGTGTTTCCTACGACATGGCACTTAAGCCATGATAAGCTAGGATTCATGCTTGACAGCAGGCAAGAGGGTTGGTGGTGTGTTCAAAGTCTGCGATTCTGTTCTAGGATGGCGATTCATCATCACAGGGCTGCGCCTGTGGTTTCACTGAACCAAAGATGTTCAGGTAATGTCGGGGTCATGGACAATACTCAAGCAGCTGCGCGATGGGTTGCTGCAGAGCACCAGACTGCCTCGGTGCAGGCAAGCCCATGTCCTGACATACGCCGGGTCAAACTGTGATGTGTGTGGTGTGTGTGTGGGGTGGGGAGTGAGGGTTTAGCTGTACACCTCATGAGTGCATAAGCCTCACTGTATTTGCAAATGAGGTACTCTTGTGCACACGTTTGAAATCTTGGGCATGTGCATGCTGTGGGCACGGCAGAAACAAGACACTATAGCATGAACGATGAAGTCAGAGACTGTGGAGTTTGTTGCCTGGCAGCTGACAGGCACGTGCACGTATACGGCCCAGCTGTGGCGCTCGGATGCATGCTGCTGGATAAGTGCTTGCATGGGTATGCCAGGCTGCATCCTGCTTGTACTGCGATGCAAAAACATGCTCATCCCCAAATGGCTGGTGACCAGAAGCACCCTTGCACTAACTTGGACAGAACTGCACGTGTTGCACACGCCTTGGTGCTGAACCTGTAAAACACCTTGCAAAACACTTGATGAAGCCAGCGACAGCCCCTGCATACTGATCCTTTGTAGCGATTGCTCAGCGGTGTGTCCCAAAGTGAAGCACAGGCTCTGACACATAGGTTGCCATGGCTTGGTGAGTCTTGGCTGCAGCCAAGTTAAGGTTTCATGTTACATGGTCTTTGACCCGAGATGGGCGGCACACCGTCTCCCTTTAGGTGACCCCCTTAAGATGCAGCTAACTTGCAGCTAACAGTATGGTACAGGCCTCAGTTAGCCAAATGCTACCGATCCACCCGTCTCCCCTGAGGCTCTCGCCCTCTCAATGGCCCCCACTCCCCTGGCTGTGGATGCTCCATGTAGCTAGGCCATGCGTGATGTGCCAGCTGCTTCAGCAGCCCATCTGACCCTGGTGCCCACACACTGCCTCTGAGAGGCGCTGCTGCCTCAAACACCAGGGGATCAGCCCCAGCCACATCTTCCCCTGCTGCTGCCTTGGTTTGTGCCCCCGCCCTGGCGGCCGCAGCCGGCTGTGCCAGGCTCTCTGCAGTGATGATGTGTGTGGTGGTCGCTGCCGCCGCCAGCCTGCAAGCACACATGTTCAACAGCAACTCATGACACAGCAAGGGCAGGAAAAACACTGGACAAACACCACGGCAACAAGAAATGAAGGACATCGGCTCCAGTCGCAACACTCCCAGCCGCCATTGCACCTCTGCCCAAAGCACAGCATACACTTTAGGTGCTCCCACACCAGTCAGACGCACATCCTCGCCAGTACTGTCGTACATCGAGCAATGCTCACTCCGTCACTCGCCCCGACCCTGACAAACCCTCACTCGTCTGTGCAAGCAGCAGACACTGCAGCAGCGCTTCTTGCACGCCACCCACCAGCTCTCGTTGCGCATGCAGTGTGCAGGCGGGATGACACGTGGTTGGCCTGAGATGCGGTGCTGTATGATCTGTTGACACAGTGCGCACTGGCTGTGACTCGCCCCACCGCCCTCGGGCGTCATGGCCACCAGCTTCTGCAGCAGAAGCAGAATAAACAGACATGACAGACATACAGACAGAGGTCTTCTCAGTTGTTAAGGTGTACAAAGTTATAGGTATACAGGGTCTGTTTTGGTTTACTGCGTGAACACTGGAGTCGTACATATATTATTATATACTGGTTCTGCATCATCCAGGCTACGGCCAACAGCCATAACCCATCCACCCTCACACCTGGAAGCCAGGCAGCAGCCTCGCCAGTGGCTTGTGCTTCCATGCAAGCCGTGCCTCATATGCGTCCTTGTCAGCTGACAGCCTGTCATCACACAGGTGAGAGCAGCGGCGGAAGCGGCAGCAACAGCAGGCATGTGATGATGCTGCAGCCGCACATAAAATCATGTCGTTGCATGTGAGATCAAGTGTTCAGTGCAGCCTGCAGCTGCCCCCCCAACATCTCAGCAAGCGCACAGTCGCTTGAAGGCAGCAGCAGGCAGGCAGGCAGGGCAGGGGCCAAGCGTGAACAATTGGGTGCGCCGTGGTGCGCGCAGGTCTGCACCAGCATGTGGGCTTCTCACCGCGTGATGAGGTCTGCCAAGGCTGCTGGGCTCCCCACCTCCCGGTAGTCAATCACTGCCTCCGCTGCTGGGACATAGTCCTGGGGAGCACGCAGGCAGAGTTGAAGCACATTTAGCGTCCGACAGAGCCATGGCAAGGCTAATGCTAGAGCCGATGTCCAAGCCAAGGTGCACAGCACAAGAAATCTGATGACCATGGAAGCCGCCTCACATTATGCGACAATATGCACATCATGCGCCAGCGCAACACAGTACATGACCTCAAAAGCACAAACACGTCAATACAAGTACGCGCATGCCTGACCTCAGCCACAGGACATGCGTGTGTCCAACAGGCAACACACCCGGATGTTGGCTGCGCCGTAGTAGATGGGGATGCAGCCGGCCTGCAGCCCGTGCCACACTTTCTCAGTGACGTAGTCGTGGCTCACACTGTTCTCCACCGTACTGCACGCAGGAACAGGTGGCGGCAGGGGCTAATATAATAAAAGTGGCGGAAGGGGGGAGGGCGAATGCAACTGAAGCGGAAGCCAAACGAGATTGTGCACCTCTCATTGTGCCTCTGGTGGGGGCAGCTCAATGCTGATGGGGCCAAGCCACCATCCCCTAACCGAAGAATGAGGAGCAGCATAGGCCACCATATCAATACTGGTGAGAACAGGGCAGCTGATAGGGGGGAAACTCTCGTTCTGATGCCTCAGCAGCCGCCACTGCTGACGGGCTGCTTGTACACCACAACCTTCCCTGCACTGTCCCGGACCGTACTGCACTGCACTGGAATGTGTTGTACTGCACTGTACTACGTTGTACTGCACGGTACTGTGTTGCACCGTGCTGCATGGCAGCACACCCACATGCAGAACTTGTACTTGCTCATAACCTCGATCTTGTCAAAGCCCTCCTCTGACTCAGACTCCTGCAAGTGCCCCAGCAGATCACCTCTTAAGTTGCACATACGTAATCAGGCATCCACGTTTGCTGGCTGAGCCAAGGCAAAGATAACCCCACTCTCAAGCAAAGGAATGTGGATGCCACTGACACGAACACAGCCAAGCACAGGAATGGTGACAGGTGCTGCCACATGCTCTTCTCAAAGAGGCCCTCGCTGCACCTGCCACCCCAGCAGTGTGCACCCCCAGACAAGCATGGGCGGCGTGCCATGCAGTCAGTGCGGAGCGATCCTGTCTGCTCTGCGCTTTGCTGCAATACCTGGAATCCCTCAAGGCTGATGCTGCAGCGGCACAGTCGGGCCTTTACCACCTACCCCGACCCCTGACCTGTTTTCATACCCTGCACCAGCTGGAGTGCTTCCATCCAGCCCAACAAAACCATTCCTACGACCCTGTATCCAGACTGTGTCAAGACTGTTTGAAGCAGGCCCCCTCACCTTGACATTTCGCAGACACCACCCCCATGCGTCCACCTGGATGTGCTGCATCAGCGCCTGCACCAGCTGTGTGCGATTGGATGGCGGGTCGCAGTTGGAGTTGACGAACACCACGCCACCCACTTTCTGCGGCCGTGAGAAACAAGGCGCAGCTGTAAATCACAACCAGAGCGCCTGAGGCTCTGCCGATGGGCGAACACAATCCAACCTTCACGGCTTCAGACCTGAAATGCCCATGATGTACTTGATAGCTCCAGGTGCTTGAATGCTGCACCCCAAGGTCCTTGAGTGGGCAGCCAACGCAGCTGGGCTCCGTCATTTACAGTAGGCAAACTGTACTACACAAGTACCTGCAGCAGTGCTACTGCTGCTGCTGCTGCTGCTGCTGCTGCTTAAGAATGAGGCCCAAGGTTCAGGCTGGGGTCTAATGTCAAGCATCTGCAGCATCCATATGCCCTTCACTTGACAAAAGGACATGAGCTCACCTGCTCCCATGGCAGCGGCGGTGCAAACAACTTCTTGCTCAGACCTCCAGGGCCTCCCCAGTCAAAGTAGGGCACCGGTACATGGGAGCACAGGCGGTATGACATCTCGATGTCAAACATGTCCATGTACTCCACCTGCGGTACAGTTCCAGCAGTACAAGACAGGCGTTTCCAGCAGTACAGGCAGTACATGGGCGGAGTGCGGGACAATGGGGCCTGTGTCAAGAGAGGCTGGTCTTTGTAGCCCATCGATGTCTGCGCGGCCAACATAATTACACCAGTCTGATGTTTGCTGGGATGGTATCTGTTCAAGCCTACATGACCACTACATCAAACTATCGTATCTATGAACCCAGGGACCTTGTTGATGCCGTAGTAGTACTTGGGCCCCTCCATACTGAAGCCGACAGTCAGCTGCCAAGGGTGTGACCTGCAGGCCAGTAGACCAGATGAATTCACATGAGATATGCGCATACTCAACCTTCAGCCCGCCCTTAGGTACAGCGCACGGGTACAGCGCTGCAGCCTGAAACACCTTTGAATTCTTTTATGGTTGTGTCGAGGCACCATCCCGTGAGCCTACACAGCAGATGTTTGCACCCTCTGAAGTGACCTGGCAGCAGAAGAGGGCCATAAGATGTGGGAACAAAGGGCCAGAATCTCACAGCCCAGCCCAACGCTGTTCTCAGCAGCCCCAAGCCCTTCGCACCTCCCTACAGCGTGGAGGCAGTCGGTGAGGTTCTTGCACATGAGGTTGGGCATGTGGTACCAGAACGCGTCAGCGCCTGCCTGCGGCCATGCATGCCGAGCGGGCGGGCAGTACCAGCACAAAGACTCAGCAACAGTCACACTGCATACCCCAGCAGTATGAGGCGGTACTGCAGTACGCAGCCAGCAGGTGCGTCCAGAAGTGTGCCCATGGCAATTGTGTTCCCCATGTATTGCGTGCTGGGTTGGCCAGAGGCTCATCCAGGGCATGAGGGCACAAAGGGCACACACCCAGCAGGCACCCCACAGGGCAGGTGATGCAAGGCCCGCGGCTTTTGACAGGGTTTGCCCTGTGCTTGCTGCCTTTTGAGGCCATGGCACTTTCATGCCAGCAGCCCGCTGCCACCCACGTCGTATGTGGCATCAAGGAACTCGCAGTAGAATGGCTGGCCCTGAAGCCATGGCGGATGTAAACATGATAAAGCTGAGTAAACACGGGGGTGAAAATGCGTGAAAATGTTTGGAACTATAGAAGCGTTTTCAATCCATGCATGCAGCACGGGCACCAGCTGAATGACTCAACCAGGTGTAACATGTGCAAGCATGCAGCCTGCAGGGTGGTGTCTGCCTCTGAGTTGCCTCAGGTCACCCAGGGGCTGTGCAGCTGTGCACCTAAGGCCATAGCATCCCAATGCATGAACCCATCGGCATGCACGCACTTCGTAGGTGCAAGGGACGAGCCGGGTGTAGGGGTCTGCAAACAGGTCCGTCGTCACGACTGCTACGGACACTGGCCTGCAGGGCATGTGCGGCGGCGGCAGCAGCAGCAGCAGGTGTGCATCAGCAGCAGGTTGGCGGGCTGTGCATGCAGGCTGTCACCAGCTGACACTCGATTTGGGTGGTGCGCACATGATGGGCGCATGGTGCAAACACACTCCCATGCAAGCATCCCCCTGCGCTGGTAGCCCACAGCACGCTCCTGCAAGCTCCCTGGTCAAATGCACCCACTCTTTCAGTGCCTGCTGAAGACTCATGGGTCCTTTGGGTGGCGCCTTCCTCGTCCGAACGATTTGGACGCATTCGGCCGACTCGCAGCCTTTGTTCGATCTTAACAGCCACATCGCAGCGACCAGGCTGAGGGCCACGAGGGCATAGATACCCATCCGCTTCCATTGCAATCTGTGATGGGCTGCCCGTGCATGGAAAACGGGCATGTGGGTTCGTTCGATGAACATGGTGTGCTTCTGAGGTTCACGTATATCGACCTGGTAAGTAGGGTTTGGCCATGTCGGAGCTTCAATCGCCCATGAAACCAGGATGCGTATGCATTTACAATTGTCAATCTCTGATGATCTGCTCCAGTACAAAGCAGTACGACCACTCTTGACGAACTGAGGTTGACCAGGAATTCAGCGCCAGCAAAGCCAGACTGTGCTTCAATGGGTGCTCTCAGTCCCAGTTGCTACATAAATGCAAGCCCGCTGCTGTGCCATGGATGTGTTGTGCGTGTTGGCAATATTACCGCACGCACAGGGTTCACCCAGCCCAAAACTGTCCACTCTCACCAACAACAACTTGTATCGCTCGCTCTCTTGATCACTCTGTGCCATCCCACACCCAAGCAGCATGTGCCCTGCTGCAATGCGACGGAGTGTCCTCCCAGTCAGCCATCACAACCATGCTGACATGATCGGATGGTGCCGTCCAGGTCCGTCAGACACACCCGATCAGCTGCCCACCATCCCGGTAGCTTCAAACCACCACAGCAGCTGGCGCTGCTCACTCGTCATCAGAGGACTCGGGCTGTGTGCCCATTGGCTTGCGTGCAGCAAACATGATGAAGCGCCACTGACGATCGCGCTCAAAGTTCTGCAGGGCGAAGTGAGCGGTGGCAGGTGGCACAGGCACAGTCCAGTGACTGACCACATAACCTATTGCTGCATAGACAGGCCGCAGCAGCTGTGTGTGGGCGGGAACTGCTATCCACGGTGGTTTGGGACTCGGAGCAAGCTCAGGGGCAATGTGGGATGCCAGTTCATGTTGTGGTGGGGGGATGGACAGTGGATGCAACAGGCAACGATGACTAAACCACACATAGGATCAGAGCAAGACACAGGCACAGCTCACATCCCAGGTGGATTAAGGATTATCCCCAGCCCTCACCTGCAGGCCTACGCTGGTGCACAGGTCACGCAGCTCCTCCTCCTCCCACCATTTGTACTGCCCCCGTATCGCTGGGGCGTCCAGCTGCAGTACATGTGGAGGTGCATGCACTCAGTTCGATTGATGCATCATTTGATACCAACAACTTGCGCTACAACACAGCAACAGACTGCAGACTAGCTGCGCCGAGCCCCACCCACAAACATGGGGTGCCCCCCAATACCAACCAGATCACAATCTGCCCCCTTTGTAGCAGTCCTTCTGTATCAACAATTGCAACAAATGATTATGCTGTGCTAACAACATGATGTGCAAGTTAAGCAATGAAGCAACAGTGAAATGCTCATAATGTCGCCAGCCAGAGGACCCACCTGGTTCAATGGGCGTACAAGGTCATCATTTCCCAGCACCTGCCCCAGTGGTGCAGAGGGCACCATGAATGTGGTTCCCACAAACACGCCGCCTGGCGCGAGCACACGTGCAATCTCCGCCAACGCTGCCTTCAGTCAGTCGGCAAGTCAGTCCAGCACGGCATCAGTCAGTCAGCGAGTCAGTCAGGCTAGATTAGCACATAACCACGGCAGCAGCACAGGAGCAGTAGCATAGGAGGAAGAGAGCAGTACACAGCCAGTACCTGGGGGTTGGGCCAGCAGTGGATGGCTGCACCAGCATGAATCGCTGCTACAGAGCCTGTAGGGAAAGGCAGCCGCCCCACATCTGCACGCAGCAGCAGTACGGGCGCCTCGCGGGAGGAGGACGGCGGGGCCTTCTCCTGTTGAGGCGCACGGGCACCCGACAGTAGTGCTGTGGAGTTCAGGACTGGTGAAGGACTGTGTTCCCAAAATCTCCCTGCACCCACAGCGCATGCCCATTTCTCCCATGCACCTGCTGCCAGCGACACGCCCAGCACACTCACATGTCGCTGCAATTCACACTGGACATGAGCAGGGCACCCTGTGCACCAGCCGCAGGGGCTGTGCACGCACCGCAAGGAATGCCTTGGCCTGCTTCAGCATGTTCTCACTGAAGTCCGCGGCCACCACACCAGAGAACTTGCCGGAGCGGGCAAAGCTGCGGCGCAGGCAGTACCACACATGGCATGGAGTTGTGGGCCTCGCCACAACGCAGTCTCGGCATGCAGGGTATAAGTACAGGTAAGGATATGAGAAGATATAAGAATAGGTAAGGATATAAGAATAGGTAAGGATGTGGGTCTGTCTGGTGCGGGCAGGCCGCGCGGGCGCGCATGTTTGCAGGGGGGTGGGGGTGGAGGTGAGGGGTCGGGGGGGCATGCCCAGGTGTATGTGTGCATGTGTGCCAGCTGACATCAGTAGTATGATGCCTGTTCACGACCCCAGGTACTCATCATGACTTTCCGGGAGGCCCTATAGGCCCCACATACAGGTTGACCTCTCGTGCAAACCCAACCCCCCACCCAAAGTTCAACCTCTTGCACAAACCCATCCCCTCCACAACCTGAGCTCGTGTGCCACAGCGCGCAAGCCTGTGTTTCTCACCGACGAGTGAAGAGGCCGGAGCCGCAGCTCATATCAACCACCACCTTGCCATATGCAGGCTGCAGGTACGCCATCGCCATCTCGGTCTCCTGTGAAGGGGTGTGACGTGTGGTGCATAGCGTGAGATGTCATGCCCCCACGTGTTTACTTTGGATATTTAAACGTGAGTGGCACCATTGCGAGGAGCAGCAGGCCAGGAGCTTTGTACAACAGGCATGTGGGGAGGCACCACGTGATGGCACCAGCCCCATACTGAGCATGTGCATCCCTGTAGTTGCAGCAAAGGCAGGTCAAAGCCAGTCAGAGCAGGTCAAACCTCGGTCAACGTGCTGCTGCATACCTTGTCCACACCAGGGAAGCCAGCCCATGAAAAGCCCTGGCGCCAGCCACGCTTGTACACATAGGAGATGAGGGGTGACCTGGGAAAGCAACCAATACATGGACTTTGCAGACCCAACCGATAGATTGACTTTGTAGAGACAACTGCTCCGTGCATGATTTCGCACGGGGCATCATTCCTGGTAAGCGTGCCGCTTCACACCGCAGCTGAAAAGTGGTACAGTGAGAGATGTGTACCGCTCACCTGAAGAGCTCTGTACCGCCCCACTGCCGCTGGTTGTACACCTTGGGCTTCACTCCGCTGGTAACAGTGAGGTCTACGTACTCCGGCGTGCTGTTGAACGAGCGCGCGCAGCGGGAGCAAGCCAGTGCCTGGGCCCTGCACCAGCAGCAATGGAGCAACATTCCACGTTAGCATTAAGCAGACTCCACTGATGTGGCTGCCTGCTGCGAGTGACATGAGCCATGTGTGTACCTGGTGCTGACCACACTGAATGCAGGTGATGCGGTGTTGGCAAGACTGGCCCTTGCCCAGCCGCAGGACAGGTATGGTGTACTGCAAGCATTCCCCTTGGCGCCTTGCTACACTGGACTGAACAAGCTGCCAGCCGCAAGCAGCATGCACAATGCTCCCCTCCTGCTGCTGGTGGCAGAGCCTTGCTGGCACCGCATGCTCAGTCTGCCCCTCCAGGTCCTGCTCCACACACTCACGTGCGTGGCATCCCTGGAAGGCTGAAGCGTTGCTGAAGGCAGATGGGGCACACAAGCTCGAAGCTGGTAGAGGTGGAGGTGCCATGTTCAGCAGAGGGTGCAGAAGGCGCAGCTGCGATAGGAGGTTCAAAGCTGGCCACGGCGACGTGCACATCACGAGCCATGCGTGCCATGTGCATCCCTCCATGCGCGCCATGGGCACCACTCGTCCGCGCACCGGGCCTGCGCAGTGCCATCACGCCATTCACATGCATAGCGTCGGTCCCACGCAACCGCTGGTGCTTTCAACGCCGGCCATCGATCAGGCCTCACGGGCCAAGGTCTAACAATAATTCAAAAGCACTGCTGGCTCCACAGCGTGAAGACTTACAAGTGAAAGCACGTCCGTGCGCTGCGCTGCACGCATGGTAGGGCTGAGCCCTCAATACGTCCAGAGAAAGCCGGAGCTGCAGATCGACTGGCTAACATGGCTGCGTTTGCAGTAAAGAAGTCAGGCGCCCAGGCCTAACATACAGTGCTTACTGCCGTCCCTCAGGTTGTAGTGCCTGTGATCAGATCGTTTCAGAATCCAATCGCGTTCTGCACATTGCCACATTCTATGTGAGTATTGCTAGATTAACATTGTACCACTGGGCCAGCATTCTTACCACCTGGTTTCAACAGCCAGGATGGCCCTACACTGACTTGAACGCACGCGTTTCCAACTAGAACATTCCAGACCTCATGGGCCTGCCTATCTGGGTTCCAAGTTGGCTTGCATGACGGATCACCGGACTGCAGGCTCAGGCCGCATGCTGCGGTCCGATTGCCAAGCTTGCAAAAAGGCCTCACACATGTCCTCTCCCAACCTGCCTGACAAGCTGCAGAGGCTGTGAGGTGAAACACAAGCGCTCCTGACAAGGTGCCGTAGGCAGGGCTGGGACCCCACATGTACAGCTCAACTCCTCCACTCCATTACCGGAGTCATGATGCGCACACTGGCACTCGCCAACCAGGGTGAAGCAGAAGCCCTCATGTGTACCAAACGTGCCTAGAGGGTGGGTGTTAGTCAGTGGAGCCGTGTAGGGCCATGTGGCATGGACCGACCTGGAAACAATAATCCTGCAAAGTTGCTCAGGGATGTGGACCTACAAGTGGCTGGCCTGCATGTTGCATTTCTTTGGCTTGTGATCATGCCTGGCACCTGGTCGCACAGCTGCAACAGACGTATCAGCTGACTGTACGCAGTGCCTTGGGAGCCAAGCCGACAGCTGCAGGATAAGCTCCTCAATGCGGCAAATCCTACTGGTGGGTCACAGGCCGGGTCGGGTACAGGGTGACCGGGCCGGGAGAGCGCAGGGTGCACAAGCAAACATGGTGCACGAGTCAGGGCGGTGTGCCTAGGGGTTGCGCAGGCAAATAAGTGCACGTGTCAGGTAGGGCTGTGTGCCCCTGCAGGCGAATGAGTGCACGTGTCAGGTAGGGCTGTGTGCCCCTGCAGGCAACCACTGCCCTGTGCTGGATCTGGTACTGCAAGGGCAGCTGAACGGCTGGCGGGCCCATGCTGCGTGCATGGGCAGCAGGGGGGTGCTCACCAGGGGCTGGCCGCGCGATATCATGTTCGTTGATTATCAAAGTTCTGCTCTTGCCAGCAGCGCCCGCGGCTGCGTCCACTTGTGCCCGACCCCAGATCATCTGGCATGACCCCCTTCTTCAAGCGCCACACATTTTCAATGATTGACAGAAGAGCAGCCGCACCGGCCTCGGCGCCCCCGACGCGCTCTCCCGGCCCGGTCACCCTGTACCCGACACCCGATACCCGACCCGGCCCGAACCCCACCAGTAGGGCGGCAAATGGGTCATTTGCTAGGGCACACACACGGCCTTGATCTGCAGCAGTGCTGTCATCTTGGCTGGGCTGTAGGCATGCACTGGAGTGCACTGCGGACCAGCGTGCCCTGCGTGCGAGTCAGGTGTGATGGAGCCGCGACAGCTGTCGCACATGACCCGCTGGTGGGCTGCGGGGCACCCACCCACCCCTCAACCTGCGGCCCCAGCTGAAAGAAGCATAGCTGGGATGAAGAAGCTGCATGGGCGCTGCTTGCTGCCAAAGTGCGGTTGGCAACAGAACCGGCGCCTTCCCAAGGTGGCACAGAGAGCTGCAGCAAGCCAGAACAGTATTCAAATTCGCTAGCTTTGGCCCCAGAGTTTACCCTGGGTTCCTGTGGTGGCTTCCTGGTCGGATTCCTCACCGGAGGTCCGTGGAAGGTCACTGTCTGTTGCGGTACCTTGGGGCGCTGCACGCACACTCCATACTGCAACATTCTTATCGCGCGTGCGTCCAATTGTAAACCGTTCAACTTCAACAAGCACTTGACGACAGTTGTTGCAAACGACGTCAGGGAAAACACTACTGCATTCGAAAACCCACGCAGCTCAAAAGCGTGCACAATGCGACAATTCCTTCCTGGGCTGCTAGCTGTGCTAGTGCTGGCAGGGTCGATACAGGGCTCGCAAGCGCAGACCCAGAGCATCAGCCTGCAGACAGGGAGAGATGGATGGAATGGCACTAAGGACTGCCAGGTAACAAAAACAACAATGCACGCATGTATGCAGATAAACCCATTTTTCCCGTCTCGGACTGGGCGCCTGAGTGGCTTACTGACTAGGTGCCTGCGCTAATGCTCGCAGATAAACACGCAGGTGATCTCCGAAGTCTGGGGGTCTGGAAGTCTGGAAGTCATGCCGGTCTTGCCATGCAAGCATGCATACCAGCTGGTCCCGAAACATGCATAATGTGCCACATGCCTGCCCAAATGCCCGCAAACACCACATCATGAGTTTTGCATGCGCACCTGGCCACATCTGAGGTGCATGCTTGTCACGCATGCAGTACATTGACACTTGGAACTACGGCAATGGCGGCAGCCCGTTCTACTGGAGTGGGTGCACAGCTCTCCTGCAGCTGGACTTTGAGCTGTCATGCCTGGCCAGCCGCACCCGTATGCAATGACCTGCCCAACAAACTTGCTGTGTGTGCCCCATGTGCAGCCCGCCCCAACGGCATGTATATGCTGCTGGACTGCATCCTTCACCACCGCCCAATTTGGCATAGACTGAAGCTCGACCTTACTCACATCATCGCCCTGCAGACCAGCCTGGCTACCAGGCCAACGCAATGACACTGACAGACGTGTGGAGCTCCAGCAACTACTCCTTCCGGGTCCTCATGCGCTTCGATGGCCTGGGGGCACGACTGCCAGCAGGGTCCAAGGTGCAGTCAGCGCAGCTCACTGTGACTTTCATTAACTGGGGCGAGCCAACAGATGTGCAGGCATGCTACCAGACAAAGGCCTGGCAAGAGTCAGACATGCAGCCGTCAGGCACCCGCTTCAAGGGCACTGGCTGGCTGTACCGGGGGTACAACATGGGCAACTGGACGGAGCCTGGCGGTTGGGCAGATTGTGATCCACGGGTCAGTATGACCATACCGGCGGTCGGCATTCACGGTGGGTCAATTTACAGCCTAGCACATCATGGAGCGAGAGACACACAGAGAGAGAGAGAGAGAGAGAGACACGAGGGTACTGCCTAGCCAGATTATCAACCAGTGCAGGCTTTGAGGCATCAAGCTGGCCACATGACGACTGTCACATTGCGTTGTCTGCCGGTGGTTTGGTTTCGTAGGTGGTGTGGCGTACACTACACGTGTGATCGACCTGGACCCGAGCATCGTGCAGCAGTGGGTGAACGGCGGTGCCAACTACGGGCTCATGTTCAGGTACGTGTACTGCCTTCCCTGCGGTACAGATAATGGTATTCGCACTGCCTTGCCTGGCAGTACAAGTGGGGGGGGTACTTGTACTGCCTGCTTGGCTGTGCAGCCATTGTCACCCACTGGTGGTAGTCCCGCGCAACTGCCCACTCGACTGCCTATTCCACTCCCCTGCATTTTTCGGCCTCTGCTCCCGTCCCACATGCCGCTCCTCATTCTTTGCTCCAACCTTTTTTGCTTAATGCTTGCCCGGCTGCAGGACGGCCACGGCTGCAGGCACCCAGCTCGTGCACTCCCACTTCAGCACAGAGCCCCGCCGCCGCCCTGTGCTCACCATAAACTACGCCACAGCCGCTGGAGCCTCCACCCCCACCTGGACTTACCCAGCCACTGTCGTGGGAGGTGGCCGTAGCATTTGGGTGGATGCTGCGACCGGAGATGATGACACGGGCACTGGCCATCAGTCCTTCCCTTTCAAGTCAGCCTACGTGGGCCTGGGAGAGGCCTTCCCTGGGGATACCGTGCAGCTGAAGAGTGGCGTGTACGCAGGTGTGCGCGTGTGTGTGTGAAGAGCTGCTGTGTATGTTTGGACAGCGTTGAGGACCGCACGTCTGTGCCCAGTTCCCCTCCTGATCTAGCAGCTGCACTTGGTGCCGTACTGACCTCCCGCATCTGTTTGCTCCTGCATCCGTGTCTCTGCTGCAACCGTGTTATCTGCTGCAACCGTGTTTTCTGCTACATCCGTGGTGAATCACGCCAACGTGCAGCACCTGCTTAAATCCACCACCAAGCGCTGCAGACCCGCAAACAATGACGCCAAGAAACAAGCTGCTGCCTGTTGAACTCCTTGGTCCCTGCCCTGCAGGTGGGCTGTCTATCAGCCGCCCCAACATCACGATGCAGAGCGCGGCCGGCCACTGGGCTATCATCGCATCCCCTGTCAGCCAGCCCATCCAGTTGGTCAACACCATCCAGGTACAAGCAGCCTCCGTCATGTCTGTAGAGTTTGTAAACCTGCCTTGCCTTTCAGTTGCCAGCTCACCAGACCTGGCTCTGCAAGGCTGCAGCTCCCCGGGCCTCATCCCCGCTTATAACAACAGGGCGTGTCTGGGCTTGGTGGTCAAGCACAGCGGCTGGCTTGGTGCCTACTGCTGCATCTCCCCTGCCTGCTTATTTGAGCTGAATGCATGTGATGTGTGCTGAACTCAGCCCTGAGCTTTTGCTGAGCTCACCGCCTTGCCTCCTGTTGGCTTGCACACGCAGATCCGGCCGGGAGCGCACGGCGGCGTGCTGCGCAATCTGGAGATCGTGGGTGGTCACTACTACGCTGTCATGTTCTACTCAGACTGGTATGCCCCACTAACACTGCAACCAGCCACAACAGTCCACACAGCTATTGATAGGCTACTGGCTGTAAAAGATGCACGCATGATGATGCTGACTGAACACGGTGCTTCGCGTGCTGATGCTCCAGAAATGGTATCTGCATGCCTGGTGCCTGCTGCAATACATCCTGTCCAGGCAAATGGTGCATACATGAGCACGGCTGTTACGTGCTGTGCACTGCGTGTGCAGGGACTGGTATGCAACAGTGTCGGAGCGCACGCAGAAGCTGCAGGGTATCCGTGACTGGTTACTGGAAGGCGTGTGGATGCACCACTGCGGCTCATCCTGTCTCAAGATGACCATGCATGTGTTTAATGTCACTGTCAAGGACAGCGAGGTGCGCGCGTGTGAATGGTGCCTGCCTTGGGTCTGTCTGTCTGTCTGCCGACGAGCCAGTACTCGAGCTAGCCGTACATGAGTTGGCAGTACATGAAACACCAGGGCATGCCACATATCATGATGTCTGTCTGTTCAACGCACCCTCAGGTTGGGTGGGCGGGGTTCCGGCTGCGTACGTACGGTCACGGCATAGAGGGCGTGAACGCGCACGACGTGCACATCACAGACTGCTACATTCATGACATACCAGGTGAGTTTAATGCTGGCCCCTGGCTGTATGTTTGGTGCTCGAGTGCCTTGGCATTACCGTTTAGTTCCACCCCCAGCAGCCCCTGTAGCAGTCCCTTGTAGTCACTTGTCTTCAACCCTTGCTGCCACAGTTGTGGGCCCCTCTGACTTGCAAGCCTCCACGCCCCGCTTATAATGGGCCGTGAGCCGTCCATATTCTCCGCATGGACCCTTCGCATCCTCGTCGCCAGCCACATGCATAGATGCATTCAACACCTCACTCCTTTTACTACATGCTGTGCAGGTGCCGGTATTCACCTGGTTGGTGGCTCTGCCAACAACACCATCACACGCACGCTGATCCAGAACGTCGACTTTGGCATGAACCTCGGTTTTGCCACTGAGTGCGCGGGCGCTTAGCTGCTGAACTGTGTCTGGATCTCACCTGGCTGCAACAGCAAACAGCCTGCTGCTTGTGTGCCTGCTTGTCTGTCTGACCCCAAGTTCTTGGCCATGCACTGACCGTCATGCCCCTGCCTGTTCTATTTTCACTGCTTTCAGATTGCATGCCCAGCACACGCTCACACCCCATGTCACCGTCTCCTGTCTGCCTGCCTGCCCGCCTGTCTGTGCTATCAGCCTCCTGTCTTTCTGACCGTGTGGCTAACTGCCTGGCCGTGTGGCTGACTGCAGGTACGAGTACATGGACCCAGACCTCAACCCTGGGCTGTTTGAAAACATCAACAACACAGTCACCAACAATATCCTGGCGTTCACACGGGTATGCAAGCAGTGCCATGTGCTGCCCTGACCTGGCATGGCATGGCATGGCATGACCTGACCTGACCTGACCTGACCTGACCTGACCTGACCTGACCTGACCTGACTGTCATTGTGTGTGCTGCCATACGCAGCAAGCCGGCATCAACCTGTGGGCGGCCGCAAACACCACCATCGCCCACAACACGCTATGGCTGACGCAGCAGCAGACACAGAACGCGGTGCTCCTAAATGCGTACCAGTGAGTCCCTGCAGATCTCGCGTCATATCTCAATCATGCAGCTGCTTTCATCTCAGCCTGCCGGAGCCAGCTGGTAGCTCTCACATGTGGTGATGTGTGAGAGCAACAGCGACATCACCGCTCCTGCCATCCCACCCCTTCATGCCCCACCGTCGCTCAGGATCTGACACCCATGTGCCATGCTCCTGCACAGCATGCACCACTGCGTGCTTATACTCTCCGAGATGCTCTCCTGCTGCTAATAATAATATCAACACTCTCCTGCTGCTGCGCACATGAATTGCATAGTATTGTGCTGCTGTGGCGCGCATGTCCACCTGCGCCTGCAGACATGCCGACGCGCCCGGCTCCCCTGTGAGAGGGTGTGAGAACATCACTCTAACCAACAACATCTTCACAAAGGGTGCCATGGCCCGGGCGGGTCCTGTACTGCAGGTGAGCTCTGCAGCCCGTGGCATGCATGATCAGCGGTTTGACAGTTTGGAGTCATGATTAGGCAGTTTGGAGCCCGGCTGCATCAGGTTCAAAGAAAATGCACAGAAGTGCAGGCAATCGATGGCATTTCTCTACAGCCAGCAGTTGCCTTGGCCAGCTGACCTTTTTTGTGCAATAGGAAGCTGGGAACCCATTTAAACACGCTGTGCCCCCCTCCGCTGGTTCATGACTACAACACTTGCTCATTTGGCATTGCAGATCCGCGCCAATGGCCTCAACACATCCTCCTCACTCATCGCCTCACACAACCTGTACTACGACTTCAAGATGCCCTCGCCAGCGGTACGTCACGTACCGCCACGGTGCCCACCTCCATACTTCGATACCTGCTACAGGTCCTGTACTGCCTGATATGCAAGGAGGAAGTAATAACCAGGACGCTGGTGTGGGTGTCCCACACCTGAACTCAGAGCCTGCTGCCGTGTGGCTCCCCAGGTGTTCCAATGGGGCCGTGGTGCAATGCTGGAGGACGAGCGTGAGGGCCGTGCCTTTGTAGGCAACCTGACCGGCTGGTCCACGTACTGTACAGGCAACGCGACTCTCACTCCCTTGGGGCCTGACGCGGCCTGTGACATAGGCAGTAAGGAGGCCGACCCTCAGCTCTCCTCCACCTCGTTCACACCCAGGTCTTGCAGCCCGGTGGTCGGGGCTGGTGCAGTGATCGCAAATGGTGCGGAAGCCCCGCTGTGGGTGGCCGTGGACTTCCACGGCCGCACACGCAGCAACACAGCCAGCGGGCCTGACATGGGTGCCGTTGCCGCAGATGCCAGTGCGGTAGGGACCACCAAGGCATGGCCTCCGCGGCCCGCGGCGTTCGCGGGCCGCTCGCCGTTCAACATTTCTGGGGCGCCCTTGGCCAAGGACTTTGATAAGCAGTGGCCGTACACGTTTTGGTGCGCGCCAGTGCTGTTAGGCTTTGACTTACCAAATGTGATTATTACCGACAGTATGCTCCAGGGTTTGAAGGGGTCCAGGGTTCAGGGGCTCATTTGGGCTCGGTTGTACGCGCTTCGATTGACACCTGGCTGCGACTACCACGTGCATACTGTGGTGACGAGAAAACGTGGCAGTACGTTGATGTACTGCATGGCGTGCCTGCCATGCTTGGGCCATGCAGGTTCACCCGTGTGTGCCAGGATCTCATTGTGGATCCAGATACTGGCAACGATGGACAGGCCTTCAACTACAACTCCAACTACACGCAGCCCTTCAGGACAGTGAATGGCGCGCTTGCGGGCTATAACATGTGTGACCGCATCCTGCTTCGTGGTGGCAAGAACCACACGGTACGTGGGTGCCGTATGTGTGCCTGGGTGGTGCATGCCCAACTCTGTAGCTCACAGCAGTACAGCGCACCAATCCCCATGCACCTGCAACATGCCACTAACAGGTGCTGGCTTACATGCTGTCCTGATGAGGATGCAGGAATGAGCTCATGAACTGGTCCTGATCTGTAAAGTGATGCCCTAAACCTGAACCCTGGGCCCTGAACCCTGAGCCCTAAGCCCTAAACCCTGAACCCTGCATGATGCAGGGCTTTGTCGGCATCTACCGCCCCAACGTGACCATCACCACAGAGCCGGGCGCCGCCTCCCCCGCCACCATCACCTGTGACACAGCGACCCGCCCCGGCCGCGCCTGTATCTTCTGTGGGGACCACGACAACGACGGCTGCGTGCACGTGAGTGAGATCCATCCATCCAGCCACAGGAGTTTGGGCGGCTCATCATGGTAGGGTCAGGGCTGTAGAGTGTAGGATGTGGGGTGTAAGGTCTAGGGTGTAGGGTTGACTTGCTGCTGCGTGTCCATACGCGCAGTTCTGCCCCCACCCTCACTCCTCCACTGCCTGCAGCCAGCATTCATCCAGCTTTTCATACTTCCGACACATGGTGTTTTGCCGCTGTTCTTTGCCTTTGGGTTGTGCACGCAGCTGACAATCACCAACGTCAACGTGCTCATGTTTGGCGCCGTGGCCCAGCCTGCACCCTGCATCCAGCTGAATGAGGGCCAAGGCTCAGGTTCAGGCCCTTACTGGAACTTTTTTATCAGCCGCACAGGCAAGCTGGCAACAAACCGGAACTACAGCCTGATCCAAGATGTGGCCCTAACTGGCTGTAAGAGCTACGGCATTAAGCTATCTACCTTTGTGCGGGACGTGGTGCTTGAGCGGCTCAACATCTCTGACACAGGCGCGTGTACTTGCTTGTACTGCCTTCACTGCTGTGTTTTGTACTGCCTGTACTGCTGTAATGATCATTGTGTACCGCCCACATGGATGCCCATGCACTGCCCACGTCCATGCATACTGCACGGGCAGCGTGGCCGTGTACTGCGACAATGCTGTGCCACAATGTTGCTGTGTCTCATGTACTGGTTGTTGTGCGTATTGCCCTGCGGCTGGGAGGTGCTCTCAACCGTGCTGCTGGTGTACTGCCAGACGCATGTGAACCACGGCCCGTACTGCCTGCAGGATCCACGGGGATTGAGGTGCGTGGCGCAACGAACCTGGCCGTGCGTGGCTGCAGCATCTCAAGGGTTGGCGGCAGTGGCATCGTCCTGGGCGGCGGCGCGCGCAACATTCTGGTGGAGCGCACTCGCATCACTGACTTTGGCGACCGGGGCGTGCTGATTGGGAGCGATAACACGGAGGCACGGTACCACACGGACGCGGCGTTTGCTGAGAATGAGGACAGGGGCGCTTGGCACGACAACGTGAACACCACGGTGGGAGCGGGGGTCGTGGGCTGGGTTGCAGGGGGGTCGTAGGAGGGTTGCAGGAGATGCGTGGAGGTTTCAGTGGTTGTGGGTTTCGGTGGTTGTAGTCATGCCTCATGATCACTAGGGACCACAGCCAGAACACGTGTGGGAGGGCGCGGGGTTTGTCATGGGGGTAGATCAGTGTTTATTGGCCCACTTGGAAAAGAGCAGCATTGCAGCTAGCAGTAGATATGTGTGCAGTGGGCACAGGGTCTTAGGCGTATTCAGGTAGCAGTAGTGGCAAGGTGGCAGCAGCATGCCGTCGGTAGTAAAACAGAAAAGGTGGCAGTAGCAAGCAAAGGTCCTGCTGCAGTACCACCGCACAGGTGCACTGCGGCAACAGTGCACAATCACAGAACCGCAGAACATGCAAGCAAGTATCTGCATGTACTGCCGCACACCACTGTGACTGTACTGCAGGTGCGCAACTGCATCATCTCCAATGGGGTGGGTGCGGGCATTGCATTCTACGGGGCGCGAGATGCTCGCGTCATCTTCAACACGCTACACAACGTCAGCGCGCGCTGGCACGCGCCCGTCATCTTCAACGTGTCGCCTAAACAGGTAAGCTTGGCACAGCTGTGGCACATGCGTTGCCTGAAGAGACTTCAGCATCCACCATGTGATGCCTAAACAGGTACGGCTGCACCGCCGGCTGCTGCGCGCAGTGGTGCTGTCAGTGCCATGCCTGTCACTGTGAAAAAGGACTGCTGTGGCTCACTGCCTGCTCACTTCTATTGCACATGCACCGGGTGCTGTGGAAAACTGCTGCGGTGTATTGCTCCTTTGCTCCTTATCAATAGCTTTTATGGTTTGCACTAATAATGCACCGGGTGCCTGACCATGGGTAGAAGTACATGAGCACCTGCCATGGCCTATCAGACTCTCTGTTGTCCCAATCCAATCTTCATTGCCCTGTTGATGTACTCTCCTGTCGCCGTACTGCTTTGCAGATCAACGCGACGGCCGAGCGTGGCCCCCCTAATGACAACATCACGTTTTCATACAACGTGGTCACTCTGTCAAATGTGACCAGCCCACCCATGCTGGAGATGCGTGTGATGCAGGTATGAGCAGCTTATCACAGTATCACAGTATGATAGTACTGTCAGTCCATCACCGCTGTGTGAAAGCCGTCTATGACCACTGTTTTGAGGTGCTCCCTTGCTTGATCAGGGCTTTGAAATGGCCAGCCGTTGGGATGACGAGTTGTTGTGACGTCACAAATGACATGTCATTACACTGGCATGTGACTGCTGCTGGTGGTCAGTCCAAGGGAAGCGCACCGAGGGGGGCTCCTGCTGCGGCTCGTGCACAACTACTCAAAATCCGATTCACCACCCTCTCATCTAAACTGAAACTCGCAGGGTGAGCTGAGCTCCAAGCCGCTGGGCTACTACATGCCTAATGCCTCTGCCTGTGTGGGTCACCACCGCCATCACGCCGCACGCCGCCTTCTGCTGGCAGCAGCTGCTGGCAGCCAGGCGGCTGCAGGTGATGCAGAAGCGGTGCGGGCAGCGGTGCAAGCAGCGGCCGTCTCTCAGGATGGCATGCATGGCGTGTCTGGCATGGGCCGGAGGCTGCAGCAGACGCCGCTCGGATTTGCAGCGGCCTACATGGCGAGCAACAGCCAGCAGGTACGATAGTGCTGCATGATGCATGAGTGACGTCATTGAACTGTACTGGCTGTCAGAGGCACACGTCAGCAGCTGGATGCTGATGCATACCTCTACTCCCTTCCTTGCCGCTACGAGCTGGTACTGCATCATGTACCTCTGTGCTGCAGCTTTTGTACTGCCGCTGTACTGCACCTTGTTATTTTCACGCAGGGCCGCAACCCGGACGGCTCCTGCCCCAACTTCCCGGACGACTCGGAGTGGCACCGTGACGTGACCAATGACCCGGTGAGCCATTCAACTAACCTCCTCCACGCTCCACCCACCCACCCTGCCCCTGCCGCTGGGCCTCTGGGCACTAGCACAGATCCTGCTTGCACAAGGAAGATCGCCAGCTCTTCCTGCACCCCCCTGCCCATTGCATCTCCCATCCTCGCCCATCAAATTTTACTTCCGCTTTTGCTACCTAAAAATGAAGAATTGGAAGACTGGGACACATACAGAGCTCCACACAGTCAACAGCGCCTGTATGTATGCAAACAAGCCCAAGAACCCACTGAGCTGTCAAGTCGCACACGCTCTTCCAAGTACACATATTGTATCATACGCGCTCGGCAGGTGCACCCCAATTCCCAGTCCATCAAGTACTTGATTGGGGGCCCGTACATCAAGGGTGACTTTGGAGGTGGCACTACGATCAACGGCCAGGTGAACACGTCACTTAACCTATCTTTCAGGCACATGCCTGGGTGGCTCCTGTCCTGTGGAACAAAGCCATGTACTACTACTCCCTGTGCTGAGCTGCATTGCCACACTATGCTGCAGAGCATCAGCCATGCCCCCATCACTCCGCAGCTCATTGCCTGATACCAAACAGGCCATAGTTTACAGCAACCCGAGCCCTATGGTGAATGAAGACTGTACTGTTTGTACTGCTGCTGTGTACCTATTGTTGTACTGCTTGGTGGTACGCAGAGCGTGCTGTACGGCATCCCCTTCATGACTGTAGACACTTCCAAGGGCACACCCATGGTGCCCATAGACCTCCTGGACTACGCGTCCGAGAGCAACCCAGGTGCAGTTGCGCTTGCAGTTGTACAAGCAGGATGCGCAAGAATATCCGGCTCTCGTCCGGCTTCAGGGTGTATGGATCAGGTCACAGGAATCAAGCCTTTGATGGACTATGTGCGGGGTCAATCCCGTGTTATTATTATTATTAATCCCGGTTGGCAGTTGAGCAGCTGCTGACCTGCCCCTGTCGCTTCCATGCTGCCACAATTGCATCATACCTTCATTCGCCGTTGCTGCTGATGCCGCCCATCATCTGGTGCTACCCTGGGTTTAGGGTTTAGGGTTTTAGGGTGTAAACTGGACCGGAGTTTAGGGTTATTAGGGTTTTAGGGTTTAGGATTTAGGGTTAGGTTTTAGGGTTAAACCCTAAAGGTAAACCGGTCCTATTTCTAAACCCTACCATGCACCTGAACGTGCAAGCATGCCGCATGCGCTGGGCATGCAAGCACTCAGTATGCATGTGTGCACCTCGCACGCAGGGCCTGTGCCCTTCCCAGCCAGTGCACCTGTAGAGGGCGCCTACTTGAACTGCCCTCCTGCCACGTGCCCTGGGGACCGACACGTCCTGGTCATTGTGAGTGTGGCTGTCTGGCATGCTGTCCCACTGTCTGGCCACCTGACTCCTACCTAACCCTTCTCCCACTTGAAGGTCCACCTGCCATTGCCAGGTTTTAGCCCTCTCCCTCCCCCTTCCCCCACCCACACCAGTCAGAGGCGTCCCGCACGAGCCAGAGCAAGAATCCTGTGAGAAACGAAGAACACGCTCATGCCTGCCACTCCTGCTCATGCAGGACAACGCAACATGCCTGCTGTATGAGACATGGTCCACCATTCAGCCTACAGTGGCTGGCCCAGGCGTGCGTACCGGCACCACCAGCGGTCGGTGGGCGGCAGACATCTTGGCAATCTTCAATATGTCCTCGGTGCGCGCTGCTGCTGGTGCTTAGCTGCTTACAACATGGGATCAAACATGGCCGTGCAAAAAACGGTCCGGTGCAACATGGCGTACCCAGCAGTAGCAACAGGCCAGGCCAGGCCAGTAGCAGCAGGCCTGGCGGACGGGCATGTAAACTCATGCAAACCACAACTCCATGTAGTACTCTGCTTGCATGCAGCACATGCATGACACAGCATGGCTCCAAGTAGCCCTCTGCTTGTATGCATTACCCACGCAGACCCGCCCCCGGCCCCTCGGCTGGTCCAGCTCTGATGCCGCGGGCTTGCCTGTGTACGCGGGGCTGATCAAGTTTGCCGACGCAGTGACACGCGGTGTGATCCGTCATGCGCTGCGCTTCACCGGCCCCAACTCGCGGTGCGTGGGTGCACTGCGTGCCAGAGTTTGCATCAGCACGTGACAGCGAGGGCGCGCGTGTGCGTTTGTGTGCGCTGGCTGTACGTGTAGCTCTATTTGGTCCTTGCAACTTGGATGACAGGAGGCCCCTGGTGTGGGGGCAGGAGAAAGATAAGGATTCGCATGGCAGCGGCAGGATCAGAGGCGTGTTGAGACTGCCCAAAATGGTGGATTGCTCAGCCGCCACGGCTGACCACAGCAGCCCCGGTGACCATCACCCATCTTCCTCCAGTGTACCGCCCCGCTGACTGTACTGCCTGCCACCTGCCATGTGGCCGTACCGCAGCCGGGCGTACTCCATCCCGGCCACCCACTACGCGCCCACCGGGGACATGGGCGCTGACTCACCCTGGATGGGCATGCGTGTGCGGCTGAACTCCTCGTTTGATTGCTCCACTTTGCGGCCTGTGGCTCGCGTGGTGTGCGTGGCACTACAGACGTACGGCGGCATCTTTGCCGACAACGGCTCGCCGTGGTACTTCTCAGGTGCGCAGTACGGAAACGGTACAGCAAACAGTACACTGGCAATACGGCACGAACTTGAAGGCCTGCATGTTGATGGGGGGAGGGGGGAGGATAGGCAACCTGACCCGAGCCCTCACCAGTGCACGTGCACCCCATGCTGACGGCCCCTGATGCAGCCGTGATGCTCCTCCACTTTCATACGCAGGCGAGGCCACCAGTGCATGGGGCCCCTATGCAGCTGACGTTGCTGACATCCGCAAGATTCCAACCTCGTACATTGACGTGCTGGACCCCGGTACGGCAGGGTGCCTGTTTTGCTGCTGTTGCCACTGTTGCTACTGTTGCTACCTTGCTTGCGGCTACTTCTGCTTTCCAAAGGTTGACTGCACTGCCGCCCTGCGGTTTCTATTGCCATAACAAAACAGCCCTGCGGGACCCCTGCCTGGAGAGCGGTCCTGCCGGCATGCTGCCTAGCCCCAGCTTCTGACGCATATATATATCTGCCCTGTATTTAGTCACGTCCTTACCCACAACTCGTCCTCCTCCCTGCCTAGTCATGTTCTTATCCTGACGCGCACTCCCTGCCCCTGCCTGGTCCTTAAACCTCCCCACCCCACCATCACCTTCTCCGCTCCGCAGGCTGCGTGTGCGTGAATGCGGATTGCACCGCCGCAGAATGTGGAGGCGGCCTGGTGGACGACCCAGCTGCACTGCCCCTGTACACTGCTGTCACCAACAGCTCCGCTCTAGACCTGCGTGGCAACGTGTTCTGGCCGCTCAAGGCAGGCGCTGTTGGCAGGTGGGTGGGGGCTGGGGTGCATGCCATGCGGGGCTGCTGGCATGGGACACGCATGCAGCAGTGCGCTGGTCAGGTGCTGCCTGGGCATGGGAGTGGTTTGTATGCATGCTGCCTCATATCCTTCACGCATGCAAGGGCGGGGGCTCCCGGTTGGCGTGGACACTGAAACCACATGCAGGTATGCAAGGTTCAGGGTCCTGAGGAACCCCGATCTCTGAACTCAATGAGCTACATCACAGGCACTCAGGTTATACCAAACGCATCAACCGTCGTGACTGTGGTGCAGGTATGTCGACCGTCGTCCCGGGCAGTACGACGGTTACGATGGCGGGCTGGCAGGCTTCAGGGGCCGGTACAACGCAAGTGACAGTGTGGAGGTCAACCCCCAACTGGTGCTGGCAGATGGGTCCTTCCAGCTGTCTGCTTCCAGCCCTGTGAGGTGCACTGCCCCTGCTGGCCTAGAGGCGGTGGATTTCTACGGGAACGCGCGTACCAGTAACGGCGGCCAGACGTGCACGGACCCAGGTGCTGTGTCAGGCCCACCGCCCTCGCCCCCACCACCGCCTCCACCCACCACGCCCGTCTCTCCAAGCCCCTCTCGCAATCCGGAGCCAGCTGCCACCTCTCCATCACCCACGTCATCCTTTCCCCCACCTCCCTCGCCCTCACTCACTCCCCCAAGCCCCAGCAGCGGTACAAATGAGACGGTCGCAACTGCCGCAGTCGCGGTACGATTTGACGCGGATTTTGACAGCCTAGTGTCTGACCAGCAGAAGCTGGAAGATTTCAAGCAAGGCGTGAAGAACCAGACAGTGGAAGGGCTGAAGGTGCGCACCAGTCTGACTGCTGGCAGGTCATGGCCTGCTTGCTTGAACAGCAGTACTCGTACTGCTGTGTGCCTGCGCTTCTCATACAACCACTGTGAACTCTTCTTAACTTCTCGCAAACTTGACCTTGACTATTTTGATCGACCACAGAAGCAGGGAGCCAATATCACGGAAAATGACGTGGAGGTCACGGGAGTAAGGCGGTCCTCGGTCATTGTGGACCTCGTGATAACAATGACCACTGGGACGGTGGGCAGCAGCGCTGCAATTGAAGCCGTGACCAAGGTATGTGACTGCTGCACTACTGTCCTGTTGCTGATACATTAAAGTAAGCTTACCATGGAGTTGGACCATGCCGCTGCTGAACCACTGTCTTGTGCTGCCCCTGATGGACCAACCCACGCTGTTGTGTCGTGCTGCTGGGCTGCCGCCTGCCTGCTTCCCTGAGTTCCTGTTTACACTGCCTACTTGGCCGCATACCGCATGGAACATGTCACGCTGGAGGATGCACGTGTTCAAATACTACCGAACTTGGACAGCCCCCATGGACAGCTTCTGTACTAGTATTAGTATATCAAAGGCTGCCTGTACCAGCTGTACTGCTTGTACCAACTGTACTGCTTGCACTGGCTGTAATGCTTGTAGCGGCTGTACTGCTTGTACCAACTGTACTGCTTGCACCGGCTGTAATGATTGTACGGCTGTACTGCTTGTACCGGCTGTAATGCTTGTACCGGCTGTAATGCTTGTACCGCAGGCCGCCAGCGTGATCACCTCCTCCACCGGTACCATCTTCACGGGCACTTTCCTGTCAGCATACAACATCACCTCCCCACCAACCGCCACCGTCACCTCCATCGACGTTCGTACCGCATCTGGGGAGCTGGTCGGCAGCACCCCCAACAGCGATGACAGCGGCAGCGGGCTCAGCAACGGGGCGAAGATCGGCATAGGCGTCGGCGTGGGTGTGGGTGGCGTGGTGCTGCTGGCGGCTGCTGCGCTGTTGGCCACTCGCATGTCTAATGGCAAGCTCACTCGGCTCTACTCCTACTACTATGGCCGAGGGGAGGGGCGCAAGCACCGCCCATCTGTACTGCCGGTTACACCTCCCATTTCTGAAGCAGGCGTACCGCCCAAGCAGGGCTGGGAGCCCAACAGTCCGGCAGAAACGCCGATGCATGGCCTTGCCGCCCGCGCGAGTCTGGGCGGTACAAGCGGCAGTGCAAGCAGCGGTACAAATGGGGCGGTGGTACACCAGGGTGGTGGTACCAAAGGCATCGATGGCGGTTTCAGGCTGTGAGGGATATGTAAAATGGTTTTAAATGTGTGATGTGGCCTGTTTCTGTGATGTGTGATGTGGTGTGGTGTGTCCCAGGCATGTGCTATGCTTGGATACCTGCATTTCCTGCAATCCGTTGAGACATAGCTCATGGACAATGTTGCCTAGGTCCTCGGCTGCTTTGGGACTGTCGTGGGTGAAAGTGTCAGGAATTCATCAAATGTGGACGAGCCTAAATCACCCTAAACCACCGCCACCATGTATCGGTGTATGCTGTCTTCGTGCACATCACTACCTCATATCTGTGTGTGTAGTGATGGCACTACAGATGGCATGTGTTGTGTGGTGATGATGCAACAGGCATTCATCCTCATGCTGCAGCCAGTGCACTGCAGCCAGTGCACGGTTCGTTTCCGTGGCAGGCCGCATATGGCATGTGCAGCAATGCACGCAGCAGGGCCGCCCTTGTCTTTTGGGAGCAGCTGGACATTCATTAGATTTTGAAGAAGCTCGCTCATTTGACATGAGTTGCCGTTTTACCTTGGATCAGCCTCCTCTTCATATGATTAGTGATGATGCTCAAATTGTTGGATGATGTGCCATGCAGATTAAGTTTTGGTGACCTGATTTTCCAGTTGCTATGCTGTGGCTGTGATGACCGACTGCCCACTAATCTGTACTCTGTTGTGATTTGTCAGTGGGCGGAGGAACTGTTGGCACTGCTCCGAGCACTCAATGCACTGCCTGTCCTTATGTTGTATTCCAACCGGTAGGTATGTGCTGGTGCGCATGGGTTGCAATCCAAATGGTTGCAATGGTTGGCATTCGGGCATGTGTTGAGGTGCCTAAGAGGCTGTGCTGTGCTCAACCTGGCTGATGCTAGTTGAAGGGGCCAGGCTCGTGCTCATGTCAGGTCACGGGCTCATTCTTATTCATGTGTACGATCACCCAACACTGATCAATGCCAGCAGTGTGGGCCGGCGTTGACATGCCGACAGACTGTGGAGCTCACTGTGATAATCTGTAAGGTTTGTAACAATCACCACTAGTTGCCACCCGCCAGCAGACAAGCATGCCGCACGCGACATCCCATTCAACCGCATGGGACCTTGACATACATCTGCATGGGGCCTTGTCTCACATCAGCAAGTCTACAACGGTCATCGTGTTTCTCCCAGTATGCTGCAGAGTGCAGTTGCTTGTGCTTGTACATTGCTAGTGGCTACTACACTTGCTCACACATACCAGGTGTTCTCACTGTCCTGGGAGACACTCGATTGAATATAATGAATGATGCCTGCTGTTGCAGCAGCAATGTGCTCCAACCCCAGCCTTGCTGCCAACCGCTGAAATCACGGTAGTCATAATAGAACGCTTCCTCCAACAGGCAAGCCGAAGGGATGGACCCAGGCTTACACTCAAATCAACAGCATGGGAGCCACATTGGCCCCTGTGCTTGCAGCAGTCGTGCTTTGAAGGCCCTTGCGCGCCATGCGGCGATGCAGCAGAGATATTCTTAGTTAGACGCCGCTGTCAAGTCCTGTTGCTCCAGCTGTTGCAGATTGGAGGTGAGACGGGACATCTCTTCATTCTGCGCAGTACAGCGATACATATGAGCACAGCACTTCAATTGCTCAGCACGGCACAGGACATTTACTTCAGGAGCAGGGGCATGGTGATTGGGGTGCAGGTAAGGAAGGCAGGTGCCTGCCGGCATCCGCTCAGTACTTCTTCAAACTCTTCATGCTGGAACAAATACGGTTGCAGCAAGGGAGGGGAACAATGGGAACGGGCCACACTGTTTGTATGACAGCTGGTGCCTTGGACCAAATGCACGCTCGAAGTATTAAGCAGTTCTGTAGCCGGACACACCATGGCCGCTTTACTGCGTGCCAATTTGCCAGCAAGCTCCTGCTTTTCCTTCAGAGCTGCCTGCGGCCATGTAGAAACCAGATGATCGACCCCAGGATGTGAACGGTCCTGGCAGGTGAACGGTCCTGGCGTGAGTGATCAATGCGGTAAGAGTGATGCTGCGCGACTCACGGCAACAGCAGGTCTGCGGGTTTGCATGTAGACCCTACCTTAAGCTGCTCCCGCAGTTGCTGTATTTGGTCCTTTAGTCAGGTCCTTCTGGGTCGGGCTTGGGGGTAGCTACAGCCTGCGCAGTATAGAGGGCACACGGCATGTGGGCCGCACATGTGTGCCTTCCAGGGGCGCAAGTGCAGGCACCTGGCTCTCTATAGTCTTGAGGAACTTCTATTGATGGGCTCCGGCAAGCAGATGAATCTGTGAAACGCCGAATTATTTTTGTCAGGGGCGCAAGAGGTAGGGCAGATGAACGGTCAGTTGATGAATGTGGCAGGGGAGGGAGTGCCCTGCCAGTCCAGGGACCCAGTTGACAGGACACACGTTAGCACTGCCTGTGGCACATCACAATCACGCATCTACATAGTGCCTTTGTGTGCCCCTTTGCAGGCATGTGGACAGGAGTGAGATTACATACCACACGCAGGTAGAAGTGCGTGGGTGATCTGTGCAGCATATGGATGTGGCCATTCGATTGAGAATGGCAGGTGCTTACCTCCTCAAGTTTTGCAGTCAGCTGCTGCACGTGAGCAAGGTGGCGAGCCGATTGGCGCTCCAGCTGAGGACGGAGCAGCACAGCAGTATGAGGTTGCAGGCACACAACTGGATTGGAGGGATGCATGGCGGCAATGGGCAGGCTTTGACTGTGCATGCTTGGAGGTTAGAGGTTTGGGTGCTGCAGCTTCGCAAATGGTGCACACTTTGAAGCAAGTGTGGGGGTTGGGTGGGACACTTGCATGCCCGCGCTCATGCACATGCCAGCACGCTGTGTCCTGCTGCGTGGTGCTGCACACAGATCTGCCCAGGCATACCAGCGGCCCCTCTTCCCCATGTTAGACTGCCTGCAGGTGCAGTGCGTGCTCTGGCCCGTGAGCCCCCGTGCTGCATGATGCGTGCACATGCGAGGTGCTTGTGGGAGACCAACGGTCAATCACCATCTGCATGCATCACCATGTGCAGCCGCGCTGTCCCCCGGCCCTCGCTCGTAATGCAGCTTCGGCGCTCATACGAGTTCGCGCTTAGGTGCCCACCCCATAAAGACCCTGTTGCGTTGGGGGTGAGCCAAGCCTGAACAGGCATACTTAATAAGGCACGCGGTTCTGACCTCCAGGGTCTTAGCATCCAGCCGAAATTGCATCCGCTTCATCTGCTCCGCTGTTCCTACAGCCTGCACATAGCGCACCACGCCACTGCGTCAAGATGGAAGTACGTATTGTGGGTTTCATGAGCCGCACAGCATGATGAGGACCAGACGCACAGGAGACGTACCCGATGCTCCAGGTAGAATGTGAAGAAGGCCAGCGCCACTATTGTGATGAACCCAAGGAAGAACTTTGCGTGCTGCATGCGGCCAGTCATAGAGCAGGCAGATGGATCGCTTGCAGATGCACTCTGTGTGTGTTGAAAGATGCGTGCACAACCGTGTTTAGGCGAACGCCCGCTTATCAGAAACCTTTCAAAAGGACTCACAACGAAGCTGTTTATCCGGATTGATTTGGTTGCCGGCGTCCGCTTGCAGGGCCCATCGTCATCTGCTGTTGGCCGTGTGTGGCCCAGCTTATCGCTTGGGCCATACGCACACCCGAGCTCCCCGTCACTGTTTACGCAGCCCCCGCTTTTCTTCATTGAAGAAGGCCTGCTGAGAAAATGGCCGAGACCGAAAACCATGCGGACTAGCTGGTAACACGTTGCGTGCCAAGCGCCAATGCATATATATCAAGTTCAGCTGCCAACTCTTGCATTTGTTGGAAAGGTGGTTGGCTGTACGGCGGGACAGTACTGCCTGAACCTACTGCGGCCTCGTGTTCTGGGATCCAAAACGCTCATATCGCTCCCAGTCCCATGCTCCCCGCTCCTTCTGCAGGTGCACCACATCTACTGAGCGCCCTTGCTCTGCACACTGGCATACCAAGCGCCTGCACTGCAATGCATTCACGCCAGGGCTGCCCCCCTCCAGCTGCACCAGCTCGATGCGAGGGAGCGGTGGCAGCACAACTAATGCAAGAGCAGCCTGTTCTCCAATGCCCATGGTCGCCAGCCCCGAAACAAGTTTGGCTGAAGGCTGCTGGCGCCGAGTTGCTGGTGCTGGGCGGGTGATTGGGGCCTCCCGTTCCTCAGCATCCACCCGTCTATTCTCCTCTTCCTCCCCCTCCTCAGCCTCCTCTTCGTCTGCATCTTTGGTCCCTGCTTCCAAAAAGGGAAAGGAGAACCGATCAGGTGGCTGATGAGGCGCACCCCTGCGATGCGTCTTGCAAACCTCGCCATCACCCGTTGCGGCCGTGGACCCCACTGCTTCCATACCGCTTGCAGGCAATGTGGAGCCTGAAGAACTGCCGGTAGGCATACCCTCTACCTGCATGCTAGATGCACCTGCAACTCATCTCATCACCCAGCACCAGTGCCAGCACTGGTACCCGCACCAGCTGTGGCAGCCAATGCATGAGCGATCAAAGCGCAGGTGCCTGCTGCCGCACCTGCTGACCCATCCAGCAGCAGTGCGCGCAGCCCCGCTGCAGTGATGCGGCTGGAGCAGCCGCCAAGCCGCAGCACTCGCAGCTGGCGCAAGCGCAGCAGCGCGCCCCGCAGAGACGCATCCGTGATGTGTAGTGCCCCCAGGAGGGCGAGCCGCTGGAGGCTGGGCAGCAGTACGGCCAGGGCCTGCAGGCAGTACAGGCAGTACGGCACAGCTCGGGGCAGGGCACGCATGCGCACACCAGGTGCAAGAAAAGTCAAGCCATGCAGCTCGGTGTCCCTGCATGGAAGAGGTACACAGGCTCCTTGGACCAACTCCTCCACACATGCAGCTCCCACCCACCACCCGCACCGCCTTCCCACTGCTGCCCGGCTGTCAGGAACTGCCGTGGCAGGCATCTGCATGGCAGACCCGCCGACTCACCCCCAGATCCGAGTCCCAGATGCTGGCTAATGAGAGGACGAGGGTGGAAAGGTGAGGCCAGTGGCGCGCATGCCATGCCCAGCAGCGGTCTAGCAAGTAAGTCACGGGTGCGACGGGCTGCTGTGCTGCCTCGTCTCCGTCCGCCCATGCAGCACCCCCAGCTGCAGTCGCATGGCCCTCAGCCGCTGCCCACAGCGGATGCAGCGCACCAGCAGTGGCATCTGCAGGGTGTGCATGCGCAGCCTGGGTCCAGCTGCTGCTACTACCACCACCAGGGGCGACTGGGCTGGCGGCAACCAGGGGCTCAGTGCCGGGGTGCACCCCCTGCGTGCCAAGCAGCCCCTGCTGCGTGCTGGCAGCTGTGCCGCTGCTACTTGCCTGCCCCACCCCTACCACTGGGGCCTGGTCATGGAGCCCCTTGGCCCTCAGCTCAGACTCCAGCTGTGCCAGCATTATGTGTGCAGAGCCGCGGTCCCTCGCCTCCTCTGCTGCTTCATTCCAGCCTGGCAGGGGACCTGATGTGTTACCGGACGTGATCAAGTTCCCCTGGCAGGGGAACTTGATCACGTCCGGTAACACATCCAGACCTGGCACTGGCTGCTGTGATGCCTCCAGCCCATCAGGCGCATCCACTCCACCCTGCTGCCCTTCCCCCTCCCCGTCCTCTGCTCTGCTCCCTGCTCGCTCAGACCCGTCCACCTCCACTCCTGCAGCCTGGTCGCAAAGCACCGGCTCGTCAGGAACGGCTGTGCCATCAGCTGCGGCTGCCACGGTGGCTGCAAGCGCCGGCGACGTCATCACAGCATCCGCCGCTGCCGCTTGGTGCTCTGGCACTGTCACAGCCTGCTGCACATTGCCCTGCATGAGGGCGTCACCCAGTTCCTCAGCTGCTCCCTGCCCTTCCTCCATCGCCACAGCAGCCAGTTCCCCCTCCACATCCCCAGCCTCTGCATTGGCACCGCCTTCTGCATCATTACCTGCAGCCACATCAGGCACCTCGCCAGCTGCAGGGGCCATGGGAGTCAAGTATGCAAGCCCCTCCAGATCCGCAGGGTTCGACCGCTGTTCTGGATTTGGCAGACCGCGCTCCAGACCCGCCCCCAGGAGCCCTGCCCCCAAGCCACCCAGGACAGACATGCGAGAGCCCAGCACCTCAGCAGCCAGCTCCATGTAGAGCTCAATGCGTGCGCGTATGGCGGCATCCTGGGCTAGGGGCGCTGCGTACATCTGGGCGCAGCCACACAGCTGATACGCGAGGGCTGTGGTGGCGTGCAGCAGCCGCCGCAGCCGCACACCAACGGCGGAGGCTCGCGCTGGCAGCAGCGATGTGCTGGCGGCTGCGGGTGCGGTCGTCCCGTGCCCTTGCCCTGCTGTTGTTTGTGAAGTTGGGGATTGTGCAGGCTGCGCACCTGATGCTGCTGCCGGCACAGCATCAGTGGGGCCACACTCAGGCATAGCGGGTGCGGCTGGGCATGGGCGGACCTCATCCATGCGCGGCCTGGCCTCCTGTGCAACCCCTGCCCCAGCGTCTGTGACCCCTTCAGCATCTCGCCGCAAGGCCACCACCGCGTCATGTAGCTGCAGGCAAGGCACAACAACGCAAGAACATGCCAAGGCGCATGCGTCAGGTATCAGGGCACAACACGGCAAAGCAGCCGCCAGGGACCACTTGACCCAATACCTTCAGGGGCAAATCAGCCACCGTGGACCCCACCTGCTGCAGGCTTTCCAGCATGCGCTGTGCCTGATACATTGCCATCCATGCCGCAACCCCGCCAGCCCCATTTGCTGCCAGCTCCCACTCTTCTTGGTTGTGGACGGCGAGGCCGGGGTCATGCTGAGTTGCCTGCCAGGCTGCACGGCGCTCAGTAAGCCGTGCCGTGTTGTCTGCATAGACCTTAAGCCGAGCAGCAGCGCACCGCACATTCGCTTCCTCCTCCATGCTCCGCCACTGTACCGCCCACAGGTGTGCTAGCGGTACAGCCAGCGGTACACCGTGTTCCACACTGTACCGTACACGGTCTAGGATGGGCCCATGCGAGGGCATCCCTCTGGCCAAACACTCCCCCATCCCGAACATGCGGGCAACTGCCGCTGCGCGATCAACAGTCCCTTCCCCAGCCGGTGAGGCGTCGCCACTCCTGCTCTGCTCTGCCTCTGGGGGTACAGAGCGATACAAGCGCTGCATGTTATCCACCCGCTCCATCCAGCTGCGCAAAAAGCTCTGCGCAACCTCAACGGGTAATGCCTGCCCTGGGGCCTCGGGCGTGTGATGGGAGGCTGCGCCAGTTGTTGAGGGGCCTGCCTCCGGGCCTGAGTTAGGCATAGCTGTTGCTATCAGCTCCCCTGTACTGCTTGTTGCCGAACCCGCCTGCTGCTGTTGCTGCTGCGCCGCCTGCAGCTGTGGCAGCGGACCTAAGCTGGCCATGACTGCCGCAGGCACGTTCCACTTGGTTCTGGGTGTGCTGGCATCAGGCGCGAACATGAGGCCCTGACAGACCATCACTGGTGTGAGGCGTGTGACGTACGCATCCAGCACCGCCTGTAGCTGCTCACAGAGACGTTCAGCTTCTGCCACCACGGCTGAGGCATCCTCATCCCCTGGCAGCACACCACCAGCCGCAGGTGCAACAGTGTGACTGCCGCTGCTGCCGGTCCCACCCGCACCGCCCTCGCTGTGACGCCTTGCCCCGCTGGCCCCACGGCCCTCCCCTGCTGCAGCTGCAGCAGCGCTGAGGGGGACTGCACCTGACTGTGTTGCATGGGGGCCTAGCTGCTTCAGGCGTGCCGACAGGGCGCTGCCCGTGCGCAGCACACGCAGTACGCGGCGAGTGATCGCCCACACATCCACATCCAGCCGCCTGTGCAGTGAGCCAGATGCGCACAAAGTCAGGCAGAGTCAGGCAGGACAGAGCAGTACATGTTGCAGATGATCAGATGTACGTCCCACCAGGACCTGTGCAGCTAGAGTAAGTATGAGGCACCTGCTGTCACCGGCCGTGGGTTATTATGCGATACATATATGTAGAGATACATATATATACAGACACAGGCTCCACTCTTCAAACAACTGACACCGAAGGGTGGATATATTGCACATTCCGGCGGCAGCGCTGACCCCAGTCATACCTGTGGGTGACTGAGTGTCTGGCACCTCCCACTGCACCACACGCTGATACCCCCAAGCGCTGCTGCAAGCCATTGTGTGCTTTGGGACATGAATAGTAAATCCGGCCGCTGTCAATGGCAAACACCCCTCCCATGGCGAGCTCCTCTGGGTGCAATACTCACTGGTTCAGCAGCCCAATCGCGCCCAGATTGAGCCCAGCCGAGTGGGAAAGCTTCGCAACGTAAGTCTGACTCGCACCAAGACCCACCTGTCAGGCCGTGGGCGTGTGCGGACCGCATGTGTGCGTGTGTGTACCCCATATGTAATAATGTATGTGTTGCCCCACGTACATTTGTACTCCATGTGTGGACTGCTACATATGTGTATTTGCCACCATGGTCAAGGCCGCTACTTGGCACCACTCGGGGCCTTCCTTACGATTGCTTAGAAACCAGCAGCAGTCAGCTGAGGCACAGAGCACGGGGATCACGGCATGCTGGCATTATGCACCTACCTCCACCTCCTGAAGGGAAGGTGCGCCTTCAACCAGTGCGCGTGTCAACTGGGCGGGCCCCCAATCCAGGGTGACCCGTGTCAGGTTCAGCAGCCGCGGCCATTGCACAGCCCGGGCGCCCGGCATTGAGGGGGATGCAGGCGCAAAGAGCTCAGTCACCAGTGCAGTGGAATGCGCGTGATGGATGCGCAGTTGCATGTTGGGCCTGTGGAGGGGCATGTCGGTACATCAAAGGGACGGGCATGCGGAGAGGTCAACACTGCAGGTCTTGTGCCATGCAGCACATAATGTGCCATGCCCCATGCGCAGCATACTGGTCATCTGCAAGACCAGGGCATAGCCCTGCAGCCCTGCCAGCCTTCAAGTTACCATGCAGCTTTTGGCAAGCATGCATGGTGACCCGCATGACCCCGACTGTTGCCCATCGCATGCCCATGGGCATGTTGCATGGTTGCCGCATTGGCATGCAGGGCATGTTACTCACATGAGGCCCAGGGTCAGGAACGTGAGCTGTGGTGTGAGGACCGATAGGGGCACACTTGTCTGGATGCCCAGCTCTGAGAAGCACAGCTGCAGCTCCCGCAGCCCCAATAGCACAGGGTAGACTTCAGCATAGCCGGAGGCTGGGGAGGACGCTTGCAGGGATGCGGACCCAGACACTGTGGTGACTGCAGCAGCGGCCGCGGCCGCGGCAATGTTGGCGGGCGGAGGTGCGGGCAGGCCCCACAGCCCAAGCCGCCCCACCACCATCTTGGTCAGGCGAGGGTGGCGCCTGGCAAGCTCCGCAGCCTGCAGTTCCGAGGAAGGGTTGCGCAGTGATTGCATCATAACCATGCCATTATGCTCAGCTGCTGATCTCCCTTTGCCAGTTGCCAGCCATTCCTTCAATCTAACCAGTCGAGTCCCACACCGAGTGGCTACCACACCCTCTCTGCCCGCCCCCCAATGGAGCATGACTACACGCTACGAGAGCGCACCACATGCCTGCCCTGTGCGACATGCAGAAGCATGGAGCAGATGCGTGGCACGTATGGGTGCAGGCACTGCTGCGCATCAGCACATATGCAAGCCTGGCGACATACCATGGCACGCGACAGCTCAAAGTTTGTCAGCACCAGCTCAGTGAGTGATGCGGGTGAGATGGCCATGAACGACTCCAACACGGCAGGCAGCGCCTCCTCGTAGTGCCCCGACACCTGGCAGTACGGTTTCACAGGATGCAGAGGCGTCTACACCATGCAGCATGTGTCTACATCATGCAGTATGGGTCTACAACAGGCAGTACACATGGGCAAAGGGCGCAGCGAGCGGCGCTCCCGTGGTCCTGTACCGCGTGGCACACCCCATCACCCATCACCCCATCCACGCACCGGAACAGCTGCCGTCAGCATCACTCAACTAGTTGTGTTTTGAGGGGACGTGCTACTCACATGCAGCACCGACAGCCCCAGTCCAGCCACTGCGCGCAGCTCGTCAGGCAGAGGACCTACCTGCAGTCAGTGCACAGCAGCACATCAGCATAATGTGAGCACTGCTCCAGCTGCACAAGGGAGCAGCAGCTGCTGCCTGCTCATGGCAGCCCAGCCAGAGGACGGCAGGACAATGACGCATGCTGTGCTACACAAGTGTGCTTGCAAACAGGCAAGCATGTAAGCAGCATGCAAGCGCCACACCCACTGTGATGAAGCGCAGGCAGGTGAGACCGAGCAGTCGTGACAGGCCCACAAACTCCGAGTGGATTGTCTGCGGAAGACAGCAGGCCAACCACCAGACCCATATAAACCCAGCATCAGCAGCTCATTCCAAGCAGGTCGCGCTGATGCCCGAGCCCCACGCTCCCTCTCCCTGCCCTCCTTAAACCCCACCCCACCCCACCCCACCCCACCCCACCCCACCGCACCGCACCGCACCGCACCGCACCGCACCGCACCGCACCGCACCGCACCGCACCCTTCTGCAACCGCCCCCTTGCGCCCGCTTTCTTGCCTTTACACCCACACCCACACGCATACATAGAATCATACACCCTGCACAAATACTAGCTGTGCCAACTCTTGCTTTCCGCTGATGATGATTGGTCCTTGCCACTGCTGAGAGCACATGTCTGCATTGGCACTCAATACCAGAGCCCACCTTCGCATTGGGAACAAGCACCACACCTCACCTCTGCATAGTCAAGGTGATCCAGCAGCAGCTCCTTCAGACCCACAAGCTCAGACAGGCATGACAGACCTGGGGCTGCGCGTGCGATCCATGAACCAGCAGACACACCAGTTTGCATACGGCAGGCGCTTCAGCAGAAACACCGTGCAGGCACCTGCCGCTGGGTCTCTATGGTCTTTCGGACCTTCTAGTTGATGGGCTCCGGCAAGCAGATGAATCTGTGAATGCCATGTTATTGTTATTATTGAACACTTCAGCAGACATCGGCATGCAGTCAAACACAACTGCTGGGATGGTGCACGCATCAGATCCTGCCTGCAGCATGGCATACGCCATCTCACTTGACGTCACTGCAGCAAGTATGCAGAGCTGCCAACAGCCATCTCAGGAGAACCCACGTGCAGCCCCCCCCCCCCCCCCCCCCG
>BDCZ01000118.1:109798-127334 GCA_001662365.1 Chlamydomonas applanata
CAGCGCCCATCTCTGCACAGGCACGCCGGCCGCACACTTTGCATGTCGTACTGCTGTATTGTGTACTGATGTACTGCGTGCTGCTGTACTGTGTACTGCTGTACTGCATGCTGCTGTACTGCATGCTGCTGTACTGCGTGCTGTTGTACCTTGCACTTCAGGCCCATCCCGCTGCTGAATTGGCCGACGCATGGGCCAAGACATGTGCATGGTTCCTTATGGGCAGCACAGTGCACAGCCCCAAGGCCCCAAGACCAAGGCACCCAGGCGCAGCCCACACCCCATGCAGCAAGCGCCCATGCAGAAGGCCCCAAATCAAGTGGGAGCAGGCACAGGCATGGCGAGCTAGGCAGTAGCAGCCATTTGCTTACCGAGACACGGAGGTGTGTGAGCCGCGTCAGTCGTGCGACGCATGTCCACACCACCGCCTTGCCTGGCAGGTCTGGCTGCCACTGGCACCGGCCAAACTCCAGACGTGTGATGTGCTCAGGGCATGCCGTGGAGAGCATGAGCAGGGTGTCTGCCAGGCATGGAAGGTTCTCCAACATAACTGTGGTCAGTGCCGCCCAGCCGGTGGCGGGCATGCGTGGCGTAGGCACCAGGGATAGGGACATGAGTGGTGAGGCCACCATACTGCCATAGGGCAGGGACTCAGAAGTCAAGGTCGCATTCTCTGGCCCTGGCCTTGTGAGGAGCATGTGCCTGGGGCTGGCAGGGAGTGGCTGGCTGGTGCTGGAGCACTGCATGGAGCTGCCAATCACATGGAAGAACAGAAAGAAGGCGTTCAGAGATACTGCCGCGTCTGCGCTGAACATGGACGGGTCGCCATGGCAAAACATGCGCAGTGTTGTCACGTGCCTGCGCATGCACACACACGCCGTGCGCACATACAGTCGAGCTCACGAGGGCCAGTCACAGGGAGGCGTCCTGCCAACAACAGGAATGAATCCATACACCAGCAGCAACCCTGGAAAGTGTTTACGCAAGCTGCGCATGCTGCCTGCCCTGCTTGGGTGTGCCTGACCTGCTTGCTGGGGGCGCAGCCGGGTGCGGCAACGCGCACCTGAGCCAAGCACGCTCCAGGCTGCATGCGTAGCTGCATGCGTGAGGGGGCAAGGCAAATGGATCGACAACCAGGGTCGACCATGTCTCATCAATGAAGTTTCTTAGTCCTCTGCAGGCTAGGCGGCAGGCTGGAAGGGAGGACGGGGGCAGCAAGCCAACGATCTGAGAAACCAATTCACCAGGAAGTCTGAAAAGATAGGGGCTGTGCCTGCCGCTGATATCTAACATCTGCTCATCTTCATCGTTGTTCATGGCTTGGCGTAGAAGAACCCTTGCGCCTGGTTCTTTTCAACCACCCCCAAACTCCTCATAGGATGCTTTCCGAAAGACAGCTGTACACTGATCCACTCCTTATTCTCGCCCCTTCTTCACGGTTTCCCGGGTGTCCTGCCCTTCTCCCCGGGCAGTACACCGTCTCCATAGACTCCATTCAAGGCTCGCATCACCCAACAAGCATGGTGCATAAGCTTAACAACCAGTTACCTACGACAGATGGGAGCCTGCTTCAGTCACCAGTCGCCCTCTGACGCGTATCAAAACTCTGCTCAGCGTCGTGATAGTACCGTTGGAAAGGTGAGCCTCGGCACGTCTTGGATGCACTCCTTGCGCTGGCATAACCCTGCCTCGCAATCATCCCACAAGCAAGTGTTGCCTCGTGCCTGCCGTGTGCTGCACAGGCTGATGTAGCTATCAGTGATGATTCCAGGCCCATCTCCACTTGCGCTCCAGCAGAAGATGCAGCCTGCCTGCTTGGGGTCGGGCTAGACACAGCCAAAGGCTATCCATACCTGGTGAGCGCGTCGACCCTACCTGCGGATGTGCGACGGCGTCATCGGTGTGAAGTCTGCTCTGGTTCCTCATGCTTCACAAAACACAAAATGGCGCTAGAGGCTGTTGAAGGGGGCGAGAGTGGAATTTCAGAACGTGTCTGTACAGGATCATGTCTGCTGCCATGCTGGGATCATGCGCAGATTTTCTAGGCTCATGCTGCTTTTGCAGGCGCTGCCGCCACCATGAGCTTGCATATTGAGGGCTGGGTCATGGGGCGGCTGCCTGGCAAACTGGCTCACAACAGCAGGTCTGTCCCTACCTGTCGCCTGGTATGCGTGCAGCACACGGAGTATGGCCCCCCTCTGCCGCCTTGCGAAGACCAGCGGCAGGTCACCATGCGCGCACTGCTACAGACCAAGAGCCTCGAGGCGCCGCCCGACCCAGAAGTCCAGAGCATCTTGAAGCTTGTGATGTCCATCTTCAATGCCCCAAACGCCCTCGTGGCCCTCTTTGACGACAAGAGGATCTTCGTAACAGAAGCCACTGGCAAGTTCCAGCGTGGCGACTTCCCCTGGCGCAACTCCTTTTGCGCATGGACTATGGCCAGCCAATCAGACCAGGTGCGGCACCAGCAACAGGGGCTGTGCAGCTGCCACCTAATGTGCGCCCCTCTGTGGCCCTAATCAGCCTATTCTGCAGCTCGCCGTTGGTGTATGGGAAGCAGCCCCAAGGCTGGCTCAGCCAGAGGCTCGGGCCAGGGGCTGGCTGAGGTGGGGCGTGGGGGCTGGTGTGCGCGTGATGTGTCTGAGTTCATCGCTGGGTTGACCTAGCAGGCTGGGACGTTGGGGATACAACCTCAAAAGGGAAGTAAAGCTTCAGCCAAACCCTAGACTCGATAGCCAAACCCTAGACTCAAGCCCTTGAATGATGGGTCACGTGTCTATTTGGTCTGCCAGGAATTCCCATCGGTGATGTCTAGCAGCAGCTCATATGCTCGAACCTGCTCCCCCTTTCTCTGAGAGCATCAAGACATTGTCAGGTTCACCATCTGATGCATGTTGGCTGTTGCCACACTACAGGTCATGGTTATTCCAGATGCCTGCAAGGACAAGCGGTTTGCGCCCAACCCGTATGTGACCGGCCCTGGCGGCATACGTTTCTACTGCGGCGCCCCGCTGATTGCGTCCAATGGCCATCGGCTTGGAACGCTGTAAGTGCGGACACCTGGTCATCCACATGCGGCTTGTCCTGTGTGAAATCCAAAAAGCAGACATGCAGGCATCACACTCGACTGGTGTTCATGTATTGTGCCAAGCATCCCTGTCCTGACTTGCTACAAACTTGTCCACTTGTCCAGGCCCAAACAGCCCGTACCTTGCTGTACACCCAATGTAACACGCGGTGCCGTGTGTCGATCATTGGTGTTACGTTCATCAATTGTGGACTTCAACGGCTGGCCGCAGGTGCTTCGCTGACACCAAGCCGCGCACGTTTGACGCGGGGCAGGCCACTGTGCTGGCCAACCTATCCGAGATGGTGGTGCGGCAGGTAGGCGCCTAATACTCGGCATGTCACAGATATGTGGCTGTATGTACATTTGTCTGCATGCCGGAGCCTGACTGTTTGGTGCCTACGGCCAGTCAATAAAGCGCTCTGTCATGCGTTCAGGCTTGCTCGTAGATCGGGGAGTGCAGCAGATGCTTGTTAGATGCACACCTCCTGATTCTGCAATACCCTGTTCTGCGGCCTGCGGTTGTTATCTGTACGTCATGTAAACCTGCTACCCAAACCATGGTGCATGGGCAGGTGGAGAAAGAGCTGATGTTGCAGCTGCAGCGCGCCGACAATGGTCAGCTGGCAGAGGCATATGGGCAGGTGCGAGGGCCGGCTGATCAGGGGATCTTGTGCGGTGGGTCACTACCCCACTTGGTGATTGCGAGGGGAGCCGCTCCTCTGTTTCTGAAACCAGCATCAGTATGTGGAAAGATGCGGCCACGAGCTGATGGTTGCAACTGGTGGCTCATGGCTGGATGCAGCTGCAGGGGCTGGGGCTGGGGCTGGGGCACGTGCTCACAGACCTGCATGTGTGCTGCAGCACAGGGCCTGCCTGTGCGCTTATCGGCCCACATGCTGCTGAACCAGGGGGTGGCCGGTGCTGACGCCAGCACCCCCGGACGTGCCCTTACACCGTTCCTGGCCTGATCCCCTCCCAATTACCTGACCACCTGCTACGTGCTCCCCGCGCGCAGCTCAAGCGTGCGGTGGACTGCCTGGACCACTGCGTTGCATTGGTGGATACATCACGGCCCATGTGGCGGCTGCTGTACATTAACACAGCGTGGGACAAGCTGACAGGCGCGGCGCGCAGCGCCGCGTTGGGGCAAGCACTGGAGGACGTGTTTGAGCCGGCACCCCCGCGCTCTGGAATGTCCACGCTGTCGAGCAAGGCATCACAGGCGGCGCTGAGGGCCGGCGAGGATTCGGAGGCGGGTGGGCTGCTGACGGCTGCGCGGCAGGCCGCCGTGGCGGCAGGCAGGGATGTGGTGATCCGTGGGGTCAGGCTGCGCCCTCGCTTCAACAGCCGCGGCGGATCCACGAACAGCAGCGTGCAGCGCTCTGGAGCAGCGCCTGCAGCAGCCAAGCGCCTGATCCTTCGGCTCAGGTGGGCTGATCCTTCTCTGTGGCCCTGCTCGTGAGAGGCTACTGGGAGGGGCCCACTGCTGTGTAATGGTTTCACTGCAGCGCAGGATGGTGACATGGTGCAGCACTGCAGCATGCACGAGCACATGCATGATGCATGCGCTATTGGCATGGGTGAAGTAGCATCACACGTGCATGCTTATCACCACCACCACCACCACTCCTTCCCATGTACAGGCCCGCCACCGACACAGGGGTCGATGACAGCGCACTGCCTGTGGCTGTGCCCTCCTATGTCCCAAGTCAGGCTGCAGGAGCAGGGCCGCCTCAGTTGTACTTCATGTCTATTCAGGTGAGCAAAGCCTGCCGCTTCTGTGGCTTCTGCAATGTCAAGGGCGTTTCACCTTGCCAAAGGCACCTGCTCTGGTTACGTCCTTGCCCAATTCCGCTGTGTGTTACTGCATGCCTATGCCTAAGCCCCTGCGATCACGCCATCCTACGGGGTAAGCAGCACCACGTGGGCCCATGCTGGGCTTGCATGGTGGTGGGGAGCTCTGCATACCCCTGGCCATGCACGACCAGCATGCCGCCCCTGCTGCTCTCTTTGACCTCCAAACACTAGCCTAAACAACCAATCCCTTCTCCACCACACACAGGACCAGGACGCCCTTGAAGCTTGTGAGCGCTCCCCTGCCTCCTCCATGCTAGGGTCATGCCCCCTGACAGCGGCAGAGGCCGAGATCCACCCTGAGCTGCGTATTGGTGTGATTCTGGGCCGGGGCGGCTACGGCACGGTGCATCGGGGCGTGTGGTATGGGACGCCCGTCGCAGTGAAGCTGATCCAGCAGCCGGCGGGTGGTGCGGCCGTGGCGGAGACGATTGAGACGCTCATGGGGATTGAGCTCAGGCACCCCAACATCGTGGCCACGCTCAAGGTTATCACACAGACAACTGGGGGTGAAGCTGCTGCGGGTGCAACAGACTTCACTCTGGCCACGCAGCGACTTGTGGCAGGCAGCTCCAGCCAAGACCAGATGCCGGGCACCTTCTCCAACGATACTGCGCTGGGGCGAAGCCAGCAGATGACGGGAGAGACAGCTGTACCTGACGCCGCGCTGACCAGCGGTATGGACAGCAAACCACAGGGCGCTGCTGCAGCTGCCACTGGAATGCTGCCAGACACCAGCCCCACTGGCTCGGCCGCCTCGCCGCCTGCAGCTGCCGCGCCGTTCCTCATCCCATCCAGCACCGTCCCACACACCCCTGTCCCCTCGGCAGGTCACCTGTTTGACTTCAACTCCAGGAATGGCTCTTGGGCACCCGGCGCTGGGGCCATCTCTGATATTACACCTGGGACCACCACCAACGGGCATCACCGTCAACGTCCACCACCAGCTAAGACCAACGGCCATGTGCTGGACGATTCTGCCCTCCAGAACGGGCCATGGAAGCTCACGCCGGAGCCTGGCGCCAAAGCAGGAAACGCCACGGCTGGTGTGGGAGGCCCCTTAGTGTGGGCTGCGTCCCAGGTCACATCTGCCAACAACGCCAGTGGCGCCGCACTAGCACGCAGCGACAGCATGGCAGGCGGGGCTGCAGGCGTCCAAGACAGTGTGGCGTTCTCCAACGTCATCGACAGCATGTCGCATGCGGGCGAGTGTGCCGGACTTTTTGACCTGAACTCGGTACGGCAGGAGGTGGCGGGCGCACAACACGCAGCAGGCCCAGGCACTACGCCCATAACGCGCACATGGATCATCATGGAGTACTGCGACCGCGGGTCCCTTCAGGTGCGGCGGTAGGCAGTACAGCAGTACAAAGTTCCGTCGGGAAGGCCGTCCCGTGCCTGCTCGCACACCTCTGGCAGCAACCCCATCCTTGACCCGCTCCTGTGCACCCTCACACTCCCAGCCCCAAACGCTCAGAAGGCCTGCTTGCTGATGCCTACTGCACACCGGCGATGTGCATGCTCATCCCTGCTTGTGCTGCTGGCTTTCATGTCCTGGCTTTCATGCCCTGCATCTTGACCCACCAGTCACGTCTTCATGCCTAGACCATGTTTTGATGTTTGCCATGCCACGTTGTGAGTCGTGTATCACACCTCATGACTGCGACGCCCTGTCGCGTCTTCTCACACCTCAGGACGCCGTGGACCGCGGCTGGTTGTGCACCATTGGTGTGTCCAGTGCGCCCAACATGGCCACACCTAACATGCCCTCCATCCTGGCAACTGCATATGAGATCTCATCGGCGCTGCACTACCTCCACTCTCACGGGGTCATTCATGGAGATCTCAGCGCATGGAACGTGCTCTTGACGTCCTCTGGTGCTGGCGTGGGGCGCGCGGGACGCGGCTTCAGTGGTGCGATGATGCCATACATGTGTGATTGGGGGAGATACAGTGTCTGGTTCCGGAGTTCAGGGTTGGCCAGATGTAGGGCAAGGGCTTCCTTTCCGTTGTGCATGGCAGTCCTGCCAAGACCAGGGACTCTTTGGATGCCTTGTGTGTGTCGGCTGCCAATTCACTGCCAAATAGCCCCATCGGCTGCCAAATCGTCGAATCACTGGCAAATCATGTGTCTCAACTCGCGCTTTTACTGCTCTTGCCTCACTGCAGCCAAGATTGCTGACTTTGGGCTGGCCAAGTCGCTGGACGTGCTGAAACGTGTCCAGACTCGCACCTACGGTACAATCACCCACATGCCGCCAGAGACACTATCTGAGAATGTGGTGTCCCGTGAGACTGACACGTACAGCCTGGGCGTACTGATGTGGCAGGTACGTACTGCCACTGAATCAGCTGCCCTGAGAAGCAATGGAAGCACCCTGCTGAGTCCATGCCTGGCGCCTGGCTGGTCGTTATGTACGCAGTGCGGTATCATGACAGGGGCGGCGACATTTGCCGCATTCCTTGCCCTCTGGCCCGCCCCTCTTTGTCTGTTGGTCGATGCTGAGCCTTACTGTGTTGTATTGCCTGCTGTACTGCAGATGTACACAGGCAGCCGGCCATGGGCTGGTCTCACCCATGGCCAAATCATCTTCACCGTCTCCCAGCGTACTGCCTCGCTGCAGTTCCCTAAGGATACGCCGCCGGCATATGCCCAGCTGGCAATGGCATGTATGAGCTATGATGCGCACAAGCGGCCGTCCATGGGTCAAGTGGTTGCAGTGCTTGATTCCATGATGGAGGCCCAGGCGGACGGGCACTGATCCAGCACCTGATGTAGCACCTTATATTGGTCTTGATTTGGATGGATTTGAATAAGTTTGGTCCTGGGTGAGGATGAGCAGGATACAATCATGCCGCAGGGATGCACGCTTGGAAGGTGCAGGGGGGTTATGATGCTGTGAGCTGGATTGCTGGGCTGCATGATTGAAGCGAGGGAATGAAGGCCGTGATGCACAAGGGCACGAGAGTGCAGGGAGCTACTCTTTTGAAGAAGGCTGCAAGGAAGCCCAAAAGGATAAACAGCGTGGATGAGCATCAACAGCGAGCTGCTGAGGCGTCTCCCGCAGGCATACACTTGCGCAATACATATGTGTTGGTGGGCAAAGAAAGGCTCCAGTGCTGCACAAGCGTCATAGTTGGAGCTTAATCTAACGGCCACATCTGTGTAGAAAGTTGGCAGCACCTGCCACAACCTAGCTGGAGTCTGGCACGTGCTGTGAGTGACCTTATGATAACACCCTTGAACGCCACACACACACGTACACTCCTTTGACGCAATGGATTTGAATGTCCCGCAAGAATGGCAGATCTGTTGTTACGTTTCTGTTTCGTGCATGATGTGCTGATATAAGATACCTGGGTTTTAGGTGAGTTTCCTGGAAAGCGGGTGAAGCGGGGCTGAGGGTGCGGGGGGAGTGAAGGATGGAAGGTTGGCTTTTTGGGGGCCAGAATGCAGCTTGCTTGCTGCATTGTACGCCTAACAATATCAGCAGCTGTTGAGAGTGGGATGGCGGCATCATGCACATTATGTATGTATGGCTGACTCTGGCTCAAAACACAACACCTCGAATCTCTTGCGGATGCTGCAGAACCAGCAGCTTGCTAAGAAGCTATCGTGGCCTTGCGCTTGAAAACTGTGTGTGGCTATGTTTTACTGCACGTGTTAATGGTGTTCTTGCATGTGTGCCCAACCCAGCTAGGCGCGCATGACAGTCAGCCTTGCATGTGCTTGTGTGCATGTAAGGAGCTGCCTGATCGGCACATGCAAGTATGCAGCCGGGTAACTACTTGGGCAGAGAAAACAGTCTTATACGCACACTAGTAGTCCCCAAGCCGTATTCTCGCTGCATCAGTGGCGTTCTGCTGCAGAACGAACTCCTCCCATTACGCAGTATTGCCGTGCTACTGCCATGCACCTAGCTCCAGCACAACAAGGGAGAGACATTTGCTTGAGAACACAATTGCGACTTGTTAAAGAAAGCACGTGGCTTTTCTCATCCCAGTTTCCACCAGAATACACCGTGCCGTGTAACATGCAACGGACCGCAGCCTATTATCGTTATTACAAATGTAGATGCTGATCAGGTGGTACATCAGCAATGTCCGCATGTATACAGAACAGTGGCTTGGCCTCTGGTCCCCCCTTTGCTGAGTAGCCTCATGCCGATGAACAAACTTGTTGGGGGCTGCTTCAACAGCACCGAGGATGCTGTGGAGGTGCCTGCCAGTCTGGCTTTGCTCAGCGGCACGGCGTCCAGACCTGGTGCGTTTGAGCGTGTGGGTGATATCGCCATGCTGTGCATGCGCTTCTGTCATCACCCCACTATGGTGATCGCCCTTGCAGCATCCTGCACAGCACGCAATGCGTCGTCCTCCAAGTCCAGGACGCCCAGGGCGACCGCTTCTGCGCACAATTCGCCACGCGTGCCCCTGGTGCGTGCTGGCATGGTGTTCAGTGCAACACCCCTCCATGCTGTTCATGGCATGCTTCATGGCGCAGTACGCACAATAGCGTGCACAATGGAGTTGCACGTGGCATGCAGGAATGAACCCTGCACACTTCTGATGAGCTGAGAAGCTGCCTGCTCTCTCCCCACCTGGCACACAGAGTGAGCGCATGGCGCGCGTGCAGCAAATGCTGGCCGAAACCGATGAGACCCTCGCCACAGTACGAGCAATCAAATCCATCAGCAACCTGGGCACGCCTGCCACCGGCCACACCCCGCTAGCCAGCCATGCAGCCACCCCCCTGGACTGCACTACCCCTGCAGGTGGCGGCACCCCAGCCATCAGCACACCAAGAACACCTGCCACGCCGGCCAGCCCACTCACACCAAGCAAGTCACTACCCAACCCCTTTGCCCACGTACAGAGTCTCCCTAGGCCTGGGCCTGGCTCTGGCCAAGGCAGTGGCCCAGCTGCTACTGCACACCACCTGCTCTCACGTGGGTCCCTCACACCAGCTGACCCCCGGACACCCACCCGGACCTCAGCAGGGGGTGGTGTGGGTGAACTGTTTGGGAGTCCGAGGACCTCAACCACCCACCTTTCCAACGCCTTTGCTCCCTTGACCTCCAGCTGCCACAGCAGCTTCACCCGCAGCACCCCGCTGCCCCCCGCCCCTCAGTTCACGCCCGTCGCGGCTACTGGCACTGCGCTAGGCAGTAGCAGCACGCCCGGGCACAGCAGTACACAGCTCAACGCAGTACACCTGCTCACGCCAGACGGGCTGGTGCCCGTCCACCCACCCGCCTCTGCCTCCGGCACTCAGCTACACCAGCACCTTCACCACCTGGGTTCAGCAGGGGGATCTGGTCCACTCTTTTTGCATCGCATGCCCAGCGGCCTGTCTGGTGGACCTCCCTCCTCCATATCCACGGCTGCAAGTGTGAGAAACTCGATATCAGGCGCAGCGGCTGCGGCGGCCACACAGGGCACGGGTGCCATGGCCACGGCACACTCGTCCAGTCACTCCACCACCTCCACCTTGGTCATACCCGCCTCGGCTGCACCCGAGCGTCTGACTGGGGCCGGGCACCACAGCACAGCGTCAGGCCACCGCAGCTCGCTGGCAGGTGTCTACCCGGCCTTCCTTTCCACTGGCCGCAGCCGCCATACAAGCAGTGGCGGTGCCAATGAGACACCCACCGGCTCCCCTGAAACCGCCCCTGTGCATCCCAACGCTTCCCTAGCCGTAGGGGGGATCTCCCCCTCCCCCTCCCCCTCCGCCTCCCCGCCCACAGCACCCAAACCAGTGGTTGTCGCCTCCCATCTGAGTGCAAGCTCTCCCTCACATCTGTCTTCATTATACAGCTCCCCGGTGCGGGGGGCTTCACCCCAGCAGAGCGATGCAGGGGCAGCCGCGACAGACGGGAGCGCTGCGTATGCGCTCGCGACCGTGATTCTACCCCACATCAACACATGCCCCAAGCCACAGCACCGGCTGAGCGGCACACATGTGAGCACAGGCCCCATAGCTGCGTCCGGAGATGTCTCCAGTTGGGGCGACCAGCCGCATGCACCGGGGCGTACAGGGCCTGGGGATTGGGGCAACGGGGGTGGCTCATTCAGTGCACCAGTGACGGCGCGCGCTGCAGCGGCATCTGAGGGGGGGGGTGTGACACAGCGCGATTTTCAAGAGGTCATTGGCAACATGGAGCGCATGCTGGCAGTCATGGAGCAGATGGAGCGCGCCAAGGTGTGTGCATGCTTGCATGAACACGCACGCGCGCTTGCATGCACACTCATGCGTGCTTGCATGGACACTCATGCATGCTTGCATGGACATTCACTTGTGTCACACTTCACCACTGCACGTTTGCTAATGAGGCACAAGGCTTGAGCCCCTTGTGGGTTGCAACGGGTTGTATCAGGCTGCGCCCAGGGGAGCCTCTGGTGCTAGCATCGTGCATGTTTCTCATGTCATGCTCCCGTCTGGTCACACCATGTGATGATGGTTGCTGTCACCATGCCATGCGCGTGACCCTCGTGCGTCCGTGTTTGCTCACTCTCTGCTGCCGCCGTCCATGTGCCCATGCAGAAACTGGGGGGCCACGTGAGCCGAGTGCCAAACGTGCCCAGCCGCTTTGCGCAGCAGGCGGTGGGATCATCTGCTGACACCAGCCAAAGTCAGTTGCAGAGTAGCTGGCAGGAGCTGGGCCCTGGTAAGGGTCCTATTCTTAGACGTCACACCACTGAGGAGCCAGATCTGGATGCACCCCATGTAGTGCTTCAGATGAACGAGCTGGCACGGCTGGTACGCAGGACTGACACTTGAGGGCGGTAATGTACTGCAGTAGACGGCAGTACGACAAGCCTCCATCCAGTGAGGTTCAGGCCTGGTGCTGATCAGAAGCCCTGCTGCAGTGCAGGGCGCCCTTAGGGTGCCGCAGCCAGCTGCAGCTGGAACAAGGCCATGCGAACGCCATGTAGCAGACCAAGGTTTGGAGATCAGCAGGTCGAGAATGGGCAGGCAGCACCACGCCAGCAGGGCAGTATGCATACAGGTTCTGATCCATGAACATTCCAATGCCTCTCTTCATAGATCAAGAGCACTGCTTAGGCTGGACTTGGTCGGGGCTCTGGAAGGGTCACATGATTTATCACCTCACTTCATCATTACCTCCCGGTTCTCCTGGCCATCACTCCCCATGGTCCTCCATTGGCGCGTGGATCTTAAAATGTCACACCCGACTTGCAATAGAGTTGTGCAATAGCACAAGGCCTCATAGACGTAGTCAATGCAGTCTTTGAGAGAGGTTAAGGGCGATAAGTTCTTTGTTCTGTTTTACATCATTACTTGGAATTTGCGTGGTCATCAGCAGGCAGGCAGGTTAGCTGAGTGCGGGCTGAATGGTGCTTGCTGCCTGTTGTATCTAGTGGACAGCTGCGCTGGTTATTTACGGCACTTTGCAGGATTGGGGTCAAGGCTGCAAGGCCCCTTGTAGTTTGGCCGGCAGGCAGTTGCTGAGCCTGTGCTGTACAAGGCCAGCGCCTACATATTGTCAGTGATGTTAGTGCAAGCTGGGTTCAGCTTTGAGGCTTGGGGCCAAGCATGCTGGGAGGTTGGCAGGTTCAAACTCTGATGGGATCTGCGCGGATGACTGCGAACTCAGGGTGGGGTTCAATAAGCTTTTGCCACCCCAGCACTTGATCGCAGATCTGTGATCTCCGTTGATCAAGTATGACCTCAGAAGTATGTTACAAGCCGGTCAGAGCCCGCACTGGCCGCCTCTTTTCAGGCCAGCTTTCGGGTCATACAAATGGGCAGCACAAACAGCAAGCAAATAGAAAGAAAGTGAAAAAGAGGATGTAGCCAGCCTGGGCATGCTGCTGAGTACAGGGTCCATGCACAGCAAACAGCAAAAGCTACGCAGACGGAGAACAAAGAGAACAAGTGAACAACTGCGACAGGAGCACACCATAGTGTACAGCAGCATAGGAAAGCAAATGTGTAAAAGTACAAGAATTGAGGTCAGACCCTCCACATTCATTTGATCCAGGCATGGATCCAGGTACCTGTTCAGCTGAAGGTCACATAGGAGAAAACAAGTCTGGCAATGTGTGTGTGTGCGTGAGAGAGAGAGAGAGAGAGAGAGAGAGAGAGAGAGAGAGAGATATGGCATCCTGTGGCGTTCCGGCTTCAGCCTGCATCCCGTCCGTGCCGCTTGGGTGTCCAATGGGTTGAAGCGCTCCGTCTGACGTCAGCAGCAAGGACTTGCACCGGTTCAGTACCGGTACCGCTGGGATGGGAGGCAATTCAGGCCAGCAGTACAGTGGAGTTACTGGCTGATGCCAGAGCCGGCAGTCGCAGTGACGAGCTCTGGCAAGCAGGAAAGATATCAGCCTCTGGATCTTCAGAGGATGCAGTGGAGGAGGAGGAGGCCATGCTAGTGAGCATGCCGCTGGTCACCAGCCCACTGGCCCGCTGCCCTGCTGTTGCTGCATGCGGCAGGGAGTGCGTCCGCTGCACCTTGGCACCCTCAGCCGCTGCAGCAGCCGCGCGCGGGCTGCCGCAGCCGCTGCTGCTAAGGCAGCGTACGAGCGCGCGCCATGCGGCATCATGAGAGGCTGCAGGCTGACCAACGCATTCCTCGTCAGACCCAGCCCCCACAGCATTGTCATCTTCCTGGTCAGACCCAGCCGCCAGCAGGGCACGAGCCTGAGACAGGGGGCTCAACACGCGGGCAGCCACGGAGGGCTGGCGGCCTGTGGTGCATGCCATGGGGCTACTGGCTGGAGAGATGGTGCTGCTGTAATGGGACTCCTGACTGCCCCCAGTGGAGGTCTCACTGCAGGTGGGGCTGCCTGAGGGTCCCCCGCCCAGGAGGTCCATCAGGCTGAACGTTTTTGCCATTCCTGCTCCAGCTGTACTGCTGTTGCAGCCAGCAGCTGTGCGGCTTGATGTCCCACAGCCCGGTGCAGGGTCTGAGGATTCCAATGGGTCGGCAGGCATAGAGCATGTGGGAGCCACCACACTCGCTCGGCGTTGTTGGAAAGAGGCCAGTAAGGAGGGGCCACGCATGCGGGGCCATGCACCGCTGCTGGTGCCGCTGCAGGCTGGGCGCAGGGGGGCAAAAGTGACTGTACTGCCGCTGCTGCTGCAGTACAGGTGCAGCTGATGGGGGGGTGAGCTGCCAGTGGCAGGGGGCTGCATCCCGGGCAGCTGGTGCTGGGTGGTGGCACCTGTGCTGGCGGCAGGGGCGTCATGAAATTTCTGGAGGCGGGCAGTTGTGCTGATGAGGGCTGCTGTGGTGCCTGGGGCAGGGGGCCCGGTCAGGTGCCTCAGTGTCGCCTCCCCAAAACCTCCATCTAAGGTGGTCGTGTCACTGCTCATGCGGCCGCCTGAGTGTGTCTGGTCACATGGGCGGCTGTGGTCTCCTGGGCGCGTGTGCGCGTACGCAGTCGTGGTGGTGTGCCGAGGGGACGGCAGCACACCGCTCGCAGTGCCAACGGCTGCAGTGGCAGCAGGAGAGGGTAAGCTGCTGGCCACCAGCTCGTGGAACCGGCTGTTGGATGCCTCGATTTGGGCGGCCAGCTCAGCGAAGCGGCGGCGACCATGTGCCAATGCGTTGGAACCGCCTGAATGAACCTTGCATTGGGAGTTTGGGCCGGACCTTTGGCCAGGCACTTCCCTGCAAGGGCTGCTGCTGCCGCTCCCACTGCTGCTGCGCCGCTGGGCCTGATATTTGTTGCTGCTGCTGCGACCCAGGTTGAGGCCCCCGGTGCGAGTAAAACTGCCGCACCGGTCGAGGGATGTCATGGCAGCGTGCGTCGATGCCAGCACGGCATCAACAGGGCTGGTGTCCCCAAACAGCTCAGCCTTGCTGTGGAGCTGCTTGCTGTGTGCCATTCCTGCTTTGTTTGCTGCTGTTTCGACTGCCTGTCACGCCTCGCTCGTTGATGCCGGGGCGGGGTCCAAACCGCCAGATGAACCTCGCCAGGCGTCGTGGCACGCAACCTTCCTGCGAATGATTTGTTTCAGGATCAGTGCAGCGTGTCAGAGCGTTGATGGGTGCAGCTTATGTATCAATTTGGAATGGGCGCAGGTCAGGCAGCAATGAACCCGTTGCCGGGTGTGCTCAAATGTAGCTGCTGGCTATACAGATGCGCAACTGGCAAGTAATGCATTGTGTGTGGAGGGCCGGCAGTAGTCGAGGCAGGACAAACCTTTAACAGATGCTTGTCGAATGCGCCTTGTAGTCCGAGAAAGCACAATTGAGCTGTGTTTTATGTTGGGTCTGAGCTGCGTCGCCTGCAGGCCTCACTTTTCATCGAAAAACTAATGTGAGGTGAAGGATCGAGGCAAACGTGTCGACACTGCGACGTACGCAAATGCAGTCATTTACGGGCTGGATAACTGGTAAAGACAGGCTGCATGCTGGGTGCATTCATGAGCAGGCCGCCTGTCACCAGCTGCAGATCCAGATGCACAGCAGCATGCAGTTGTTGTGTGAGCTAATTACAGCTGCACCAGCCAGCTTCTGATGTATAGCCTCCCACTAAGTAGCTTGCCTACGAAAGTACATACGGCATCAGGGATTACGCCCGGATCACGCTAGACAGTGCATAGACCCAGGCACACAGACATGAGCAGCACACGGCATGACTCTGTCGTGTGGCACTGATGGTGCGCCTGCCCCTGCTGTGTTGCAGGAGCTCAAGGTCATGCAGACCACTAGGCAGATCATACCACAGTCATCCATGTAAATCCCCGTACATCCCTGTAGTTCCCTTGCCCACCAACAGTTCCCCACCAAGCGCCTGAGCTGCAGCTGGCACACTCAACTGAGCGCTCCATCAAAGCAACGTCATGAACCACATCCAGTAACATCACAAAACATGCACACATACAGCCAATGAGTTGCTAATGCGCCGTCATGATACCCAGTCAAGACATGCTAGAGCAGCTGTACATGGATTGCAACAACGCCATGCTCCATTTCTGCCTGTCCGTACCCTGGGAACCCCCGGTAGATGATCACTCCCTCCTCCACAGTCTCTACGCCTGCAACACGCCGTTGCCAAGTGAACACAGAGCAAACCCACTGCATTGAGGAAAGTTCCAGCCTCCAGCAATCAGCACCAGCTGCTGATGTGTGAGGGGGCGCTGTAACCATGCTGGCAGCACTCAATAAGCTACCATCAGTCCATGAAAGGCGCATTCTGGTGCCTTCCAACCAACAGCTTTAAGAGGCAGATGCACACCACTACAACTGCTGTGAGCCAACGTTCACGCCGCACACGTGCACAGTACATACCTGGCAGGCAGGCACCCAGGCCTTCTCCCTCGAGCATGGCTTCAAAGGAGGGGTAGTGCTTCAAGCCAAGCACGCGCACGAGCAGCGCCGCTCCTGCATCTTCATTTGCTGCACAGCGGCATGGCAGGCAACCACACACTTGGCGCATCAGCTCAACATGCACTGGCAAAGGTTTGTAGCGACAACCAGGACAGAGCACGGAAGACTTTCGAGTGCATAACAGCATTGGTGCATGCAGTACAAGTGTGTTGTGAAGTGCGTTGTGTAATCCACCTGTCAGCTGGATGTAGCATCCTGGCTGCAGGGAATGGTACTTGGGTGTGTTGCACCGCCCCTCCACCGTCTTGGTACCTGAATGGTGCGCAATTGCATTGTGCTCAGGGCCATGCCTGCGCTCGGTTGCATTCTGCAATACCCAAATTTTGCTGCACAGCTGCACGGGTCCCCCGGTCAGGTCCTGTTGCTCCATGCATGAGGCAGGAGTGCACACGGACAGGCCCACTTGATGCATGATGACCAACTTGACCATGCATGGCCACACCTGACTTGATTGCATCAAAGTAGCGCTTCTGGACCGTCAGCTGCAGGCTAGGTGTCCGAGGCCCTGCCAAGCAAAGAACAGAATGCATGCCGGGATTGGGATGGCAACAGCTGGGCCTCGCACATGCAAACCACAATCATGCTTGCATGCATGCGTGCATGCTGACCGCAGCTCCAGAGTCCGGATATGCCACTGCATTCGGCTGTATGGGATGAATCTGTTTCACCATGCGACATTGATGTAAATCCGCCTTCTGTCGTTCTGATCTGGGTCGTCAGCGCATCCAACTCATTGAACACGCGCAGTCAGGTTTACTATACCTGATTTGTTGCGAATGCTGGTATTGTCGGTTAAATGCTGTCAGTTTGATTGCTGGTTGCAGCCAGGGTTCAGGGTTTGGTGCATTTAGAAAAGGGACCAGCAACAGGGAGCAGGGGCGAAGCTGAGTTAACATACAGCCCGTATAACAGTAATACGTATTGCAACTGCACTGCAGAGCCCTGTAGAACATGCGTGTGCGCCATGCACGCATGCGGCCATCTCACGCCCAGAAAAGGCCACCAATGAAAGGTCACCAGCCGACATCATGGCCTGCACGCATCGCTGGTCTTGCCTGCAAGCCAGGGCTAGCCCAACCCTGTCCTCTTGCTCTCACGTATTGCCTTTCGCGATGCCCACCCTCCTGCCCATGACGCCCTTTTCCAATCACTCTACGATTCAGCACACCGGGGTGCCCCTCCCCCCATCTTTCTCACGCGTTCCCTCCCCCACCCACTACCCTCCCGCCACCCCAACTCCCCCCACCCTGCC
>BDCZ01000118.1:128125-149981 GCA_001662365.1 Chlamydomonas applanata
GATCACATCATCACCATGCCTTCTCAACCCCCATCTTCTCCGCTGCCTTATCCGCCCACTTGTTCATGCCGCTCATGAACTTGCCAAAGCCCTCCTTAGCCTTCTCCTTGGCCACCTCCAGCTTCTCATTCTGCTCCGAAGCCCCCAGACAGTGTGACCACACAAGCTAAATCAGTGTGACTGGAAAGCCAACAGAACGTCATGCGGTGCACGCAGGCAGGCGAGCAGGCGGGCAAAAGCAAGCAGGTGAGCAGGCAGGTGGGCGGGCGCGCAGGCAGCCAGGCAGGTGCGTGCATGGATGGGTCAGTGTATGGGCAGGGAAGCAGGCAGGCGCATGTCAGCTGTGATCAACGTACTCCCCCAAACAATGCCAGGACCCACATGGCCACTTATAACGATGTTAGGAAGGTGGGCACATGAAATGGATCCCATCTTTGGCCACCCGTGATTCCCACACCCCGGCATACAGCTGTGATGTTCAATCGCACGGGCATGAGAGGGCGCACACACCTTGTGAGAGCTGGCTGCAGGCTCAGGCCCGCCCTGTGATGCGCCTGGGTTGCCCTCTGCAGCCACCCAGTGCAACAGCACAGGAAATAGTGGTTCAGTTGAACCCCCTGGAGTTACATTCATTTGAGGCACAGCGACCAGGCAGCTGCCCACACCACAGTCGTGGCCTTGCTGCATTGCACGCTGGGCACGTGGCTCCAGCCAGCAGCCGCGCACCCAAACTGCAAGCACACCTGGTGGTGCAGCTCCAGCTCCCTGCGCTCCCTCCCTTCAACACCCTGTCAACCCCGGCTACATACTTTTACACCCTGACTCACTCATCGCCCACTCACTCACTCACTCACTCACTCACTCACTCACTCACTCAAACACTCAACCACTCGCTCAACCACTCACTCATGGCTCACTCTCTCATTCACTCATCTCAGCCACTGGCCCTGCGCACTCACCGCGCGCCTCCACCTCCTTGGCTTTGAGCTCCCGGAACTTGTCAATCGTGGCCATGGAAAGGCTGCCCAGCCCGTCAAACGCGCACGTCATGAGCCTGTCGTGGTGGTGCATGGACGATGCGGCTGCGCGGATCGCCATCACTATGTCTCCTGAACAGACGCAGGGGCATGGTTGCAGGCGTGGACAGGGGCGTGTGTGGAGGAAATGCCAACGAGGAGGGCGGCGACCAAGCATGCCGATGGGCGTGAACACGGGGGCGCTGAATGGAAGTGTGGTCATGGGCGCGCTTGCGCGCATCATCCATGACTGTATGGCTGTATACGTAGCCCAGCCCCCAGGCCCGCCTGGCCTCGCTGACAGCTATGTGCCCGCAGTCGCAGCCGCAGCCGCTACACCAGCCCTGTCAGCCCCACACGCAGGCTGGAAGCCAGCGGCCCAGCAAAGCACGCACCCGCGTTGTCGCAATGCACCAGCACCTCCTCGTTCAGCTGCAGCAGCGCCAGGTGCAGCAGGTGTGATCAGGATCAGGTGTCACGCATTTAGAAGTAAGATGGGGTGGTGGGATGGATAGCGCCAGCACGCAAGTTACTCTGTATTTGTGCCCAGCAGCGTGGGATGCAGCGACCGTGTGGGCAGTACAGCAACGCGTTATGCGGCAGTACATGGTGGCATGTGGCAGTACGCTGCGGTACACAGCAGTACACGGTCACACCTTGAGCAGTGCAAGCGCGACACGGAACAGGATCTTGGGGCCCTCATTGAACAGCGCATCCCACACACGCGCCACCGTCTCAGCAGGCATCGAGGTGCAGAACAGGCACAGATACCTGCAAAGCCACGGCCGGGGGGCAGTAGTGCACGGTTCAGGGTGCAGGCCTGGCACTGACACGATCACACAGGTCACTGGAGTCCAAGGACCTCGACAATGCTCCGACCCTGAGACCCTAGGCAGCTGGCAGCTGGACAAAATCGTGCGCTGTAAGAGTCATGTGCTTCACAGCCTTCACGATTCACAGTGTAAAACAAGAAACGTGAGCCAGGAGATAAACCACCCACCAGTCGGTTGCGATGAGCGAGATGTCACACTCCTTGGCCACGAAATGCGCATGCAGGCGTGGCAGCTTCTGCAGCAGCAGCTCGTCCAGCGCACGCATCTCCACCTGCAATCACAGGGCCACAAGCGGGCAGCGCTGCTGGAACCTTGAGTCAGAAATAAGCGCAGACATCTGATAGCTCACTGAGTGCATATGATGATATGAATGATGTGATCTCTGGTGCCATACCTGGCAGCCCTCCAGCTTTGGTGCATAGGTGCCTGGATATAAGATGTCCTCCACCAGAGAAGCCAGCAGCCAGAATGCGTTCTCCTCATTCCTGTCCAGCCACATGGATGGGTAGTGGTTGCTTTGGTGCAGGCGCACAGACGGGGTCACGCTACACGCACCCTCACATGCACATCGTACGGCTTGTGGCCTTGCAATGTGAACCGCCAACATCAGAGGGCAGACAGTATCCCTGACTTGCCTGCTGATAGTTGCAGCCACCAGGCTACATGAGCGCATGCAGCAGCACACCAGCAGCACACTGTAGCACGCTCCCTCTCCCCCCCCCAAACAACCCAAAATAACCTCAAACAACAGACCACCATCACGGCAACCAGATACCTGTTCATTGCGACCAGCAGCAGGCCCACGATGTTGTTCATGGAGCGGCAGTACCCGACCTGCGGTACAGCCCCGTCAAATGACACGGTCCAACTCCTCATTTAAATGCGCTGGTCAAGTGCCTGGACCCGAGCAACAAAATCAGCGCAGCTGCAAGTGCCAGTGGCACTTGTAATCCGCGCCTCAAAGCCAGCAGGCTGCATGCTGCACTGCATGACAATACAAAGTGGTACATGATGGCAATACAGGATAGTAGCAGTACATTGTGACGGCAGCACAGGGTAGTGCATGCATGCATCAGTAAGTCTACTTCTTCAGGTCATGTGACATGCGTGTTATTACTATTCTAATGTGACCCTCGAACCTTGTCATTGTGCGCAGCGTACGCGGAGAGCACGCGCTTGAGTGCTGCCTGTCCATCAGGGCTGCTGATCCAGGGGTGCGTGCTGAATGTATGCGTGATATCCTGCATCAGGCATCAGCACAGGGGACAAATGAAAGTCTTCAAAGGTATGTAAAATGTAATGTGTGGAACACGGCGTAACTGTATGGAACACAGCGGGAAGCGTAGGTGCCACCCCAGTACGGCCTCTTTCCAACATGCCTCAAGGATCTCGCCACCTCACAATCACCATCCGACACGAAGGCTGCATCCAACCCCTCCACAATCCTCTGAGCAAATCCTTCTAGCAGAAAGCCTTCAAGTTTCCATCGGCATGCCTGCGCTGGACCCGTACCGCCTCGATGTCGGGCACGCATGGCCCGTTGGCGCCCGCCGCGACCATGATTTGATAGTAGTTTTTCGCCATTGCTGCCTTCTTCTTCTCAGCCGTGCTTGTGTTCATCCAAACCCATGTTCTGTGTACCAAGGCAGCAGGGAAAAAGGCATTTGGTGCGCTGAAGTCCCTGAGCTGGGCAGCGGAGTAGTGCCACCACCCCATGCAAACAGGTGCCACACAAAGAGGCCTGCAGCACACCACTAGCACAGCAGGTGCCAGTGCACCGTGCCCTGACGCTGGCAAGAAGATTTGGCGCACGCATGGCACACATGCCCATGTGCTTCATGGCCAGGTAGCATGCACTCATATGCCCTGTTGATGCCCAAATACCCGATGCCTTCCCCGATCAAGCAGTGCAGCAATGGTCTCAGCTCGGCTGCAGGCCACGACGCTCTGTGGCACTGCTGGGAAGCTGCCAGTAAAACGAGTTTTGGTCGCCCAGGCGCTCACCTGCAAGTAGGCGGAACGCCCTGCGGCCAAGAAATAGCTTCATCAGGCCCCTCATCTGACGAGCTGAGTATAAGCCGGTACTGCTTTCCTACCTTGCGGATCATCTCCTTCAGCTTGCCTTCAGCAGGCAGCTTGTCTTTCTCAATGACAGCCATCCAAGCTGGCACATTCTCGTTGGCACTGGCCTCAACAGCAGCACGGCCGAACCCTTGGTTTTGAGAGTTTCTGCACCTGCGTGAACCGCATTCCTGAACAACTGCGCGGTGTCGTGACCTGATCCCACCCGCACGTCACATCACAACAAGCTTTTGTTACAGTCTCCAACCCACCTGAACCCCTCTTCCCCCTAGTTAACACGAGCTTGCATCAGCGGCGGGGCCCAGGGGCTGCAGCCCGTCCACAAGGCAACGGACAAGCGGCCGCAGACGCGACAGTCGCAGAGCTGACCACTCGGGCGAGATCTTGGCTCGTGGGTGCCCAGAACGCTTGCTGCACAACAGCGCTGAGCTGTGCGCGTGATTTGCAAGGGGTCGTGTTGGGGGTTCGTGGCAGCAGGTGCTGAAAGCAGGGCCGGGTGGGGGGCCCAAAACTTCACATGCAAGCTGAGCAGAGGGCTCGTGCAAGCAGGCGCATGATGGGACCCCACTCAGGGGGCTGCACAGCCCCTAGGCCAGCTGCAGGCATCCTGTGTTGCTTTTGATCAACTGCACACACATGCCTGCGCCCCGTGCGTGTGGCACTTCAGGGTGCGTTGAGGGCCAGTGCCCTTCACCCATGATCTGGCTTGCATCCCCCAGAACCACCAAGCCCCATCCCACCTCCCCTGCTGATCCCCACAGGTCCTGAGCTGCCCAGCTGGTGGCGGTGCACCTGACAGGCGCGCGCAGTGACATGCGCCATGCAGCCCAAGCATGAGGCGACGTCCCAGCGACGTCAGAGCCGACATCAGCCGCCCACAGCCTCCCTTGCGCATGCCCCCATGCAGCCCACGGCTGGCAAAGCCCCAGGCCTGCAGCCCCCTGCCAAGCAGCCCAAAGGGAAGGGGAAGCCTGGCAGTCCCAGCACCAGCAAGGGGCAGGCCCCCACTGTGAATGGCAGTGGGGCATGTGCTAAAGGGGCAGCAGAAGTGAGCCCCGTGCATGCAGACCCACCGCAGGCGATTGAGCAAGCAGCAGTATCTAGCAGGGCCCAGCTCACCCCGTGCCCCTGCACTCCATCAGAGAAGCAGCCACCACTGCCACAGCCAGGCCAGCTGAGTCAGCCAGAGGGTGAAGAAAAGTGGGGCGACGCTGCAAGGGCCCCCGTGGGCGCGCCTGGCAGCAACGGGCATGCAAGCACAGAAGAGGCTGTCACTGCAGGCACCACAGATGGTGGTGATGCCCACACAGGCCCTGCTTCAACCTGGAGGCCCATGGACACTGGCACAGAAGAGCTGCCAAGAACGGATAACACAGGTGTGCCAGAGCAGCCAGCCATGGCAGCACCCGCAGCCGCGCCAGAAGCAGCCTTAGACGTGCAGATGGAGCGGGGGTTTTCACACATGGCCACTGGTGATGAGGCACCCAACAGCTCTGCAGCCGCTGCCACAGGCGCGCGCGCACCGCGCAGGCGGGCGGCGCGGGAGGACGATGCGGCCTTGCGTGCTGGCGAAGTGGGTGCTGGCAAGGAGGAGACGAATAACGATGGCAGCGCCGTGGCGGTCGCAGACACGGAGCCGCAGAGCTTTGGCCAGCTTGAGGCGGCTGGTGATGCAAATACAGCTGCTGGGAATGGTGCAGGAGGAGAGGTTGGGGTCAACACAGCCGCGCGTACTGCAGCACCGATGGCCATGGCGGCTGCTGACCTGCACGGCTCAGGGGGGGTTGGCGTGGTGCCTGGCCATGAGGCTGTGGCCAGGGCGGGGGAGGCTGAAGAGAACGAGGAGGATGCGGTGAGTTTGTCAGACCTGGAAGGCATGGAGGAGAGCAGCGAGGAGTTCAGCAGCATAGAGGAGGAGGAGGACGAGGAGGAGAGTGACTCAGGTGAGAGGGAGGGCCCGGAAGGCATGCATGGTTGAAGGACATCAGACAGGGGCAGGATCGGGTAACTTTGGGTGTTGTATCTATCACACAAATCCTCAGGGACACTACGGCGGGTTGCATTCAGCGGTGTGCCTGCCAGTGCGCCATGCAACACCTGCTGTGCGTGATGGCTCCATGCAGATGCTGTACCGCGCCGCCGCCGGAGGCCAGTTGCTACGCAGCCCCCCCGGGGCCGTAGCGCCCGCACCCGCACAGGCGGCCGCCCTCCCCGTGGACGTGGTCGTGCAAATAGCAGCCGCACGGGGGCTGCGGCCACAGCTGCGGATGGCACCAGCCCTGCTGGTGATGAGGGCGGGGGCCCAGGCGAGGGCGGTGGGTTTGCACCTGCAGCGGCCTCACGCGGACGGGGCAGGGGCCGGGGTACGTCCAAGCGCTCGCAGCGCTTCACCGGCGTGTACAACCAAGGCTACGGCCGCTGGCGCGCGCAGTTTTGCCACGGCGGCCTGGTGCGTGCGTCCATGCCGATGGTAGACAGTCGGGCAGTCACGGCTAGCGTGCAACACGTTCCGTGCGCTGCCTGCTCTGTTTCACTCTGGCCATCGATGCCAGCGCCATGCTGATGTGCCGACAGCCATGCTTCTGTGCCTGTACTGTGCTCATGGCATAGTTCACGCTTATCTGCAATTCATCGGTGCTCGTTGACATTCGTTCGGATCACATGTTCACATCTGGCTGCTGTGGTGTACCCTGCTTGCAGGTGCACCAGCTGGGTATGTATGACACCGAGGAGAAAGCGGCTCAGGCATGGGACCGCGTGGCATGGGTGTACCGCGGCTCGGTACGTGGGGCGTACCGCTGCCGCGTTGTACGCTTGTACTGCTGCATTGCTGCCATGCTGTACTGCCGTTGTCCTGGGCAGTGCGTGAAATCTTTTCACGTGTCCAGCTAGAGTGATGAACCTGTCATTCAAACTGTGATTGCCAGCCGTTAGGCTGCCTGCACCGATCAGATCATCATGACCTGCACCATGCATGCTGGCATGGCCTGCCACAGGTGGATGAGCTCAACTTCAGCGAGTTGGTCGCTGAGTACGATGCTGCAGAGTCGCGTGCAACAGTGCATGCGCAAATGGACGAGCGCATGCAGATGCGGAAGGTGCGCCAACAGCTGCACGTATGTGCATGGCCCTAATGCATGCGCGCATGCACACTTTGCAGGTCCCTGCCTGCGTGCTTGCATGCTTGCATGCTCGCTTGCTTTCTTGCATGGGCCCGATCTGCACATCACCCCTGCGCAGGTCCTTGCCCTGTGTGCTGTGATGCTGACTGTGCACCACAGCAGCAGAAGAGGACGGTACACAGTCTTGCACGCAGAACTCAGGCCTGTGCTGAGTGCTGAGTGCTGGAGCAGTACCATACATATGTCATTCGATGCCTGACCATCGTGCCGTGCAGCCGCGCGGCAAGGCAGCTGCGGCGGAAGCGGCGGCCCGCGCGCGCGCTGAGGCAGCGGCGGCTGGGCTTCCTGAGGATCAGCCACCACCACGCACACCCCACCGCACGGGCCGCGCGGGCACCGCACGCAAGATTCCCAACCGCTACATCCCCCCAGTCAGCCCGCATGGCACGGGGCGCGCCGCGGCCGCTGGTGCCGGAGGCGCGGCCGGCAAGCGCGGCCGTGCTGGGCCTGCTGCCCTGGACACTGGCGATGGTGGTGGGGGCAGAAGAGCAGCAGCAGAACAGCTGCCGGAGGATGGAGTGATGGGTGTGGCGGGGGTCACAGAAGGGATGGGTGCGGCTGCACCTGGGCTGCCCAGGCGTGTAGGGAAGGGTGAGGTGGCGGCTGATGGGGCATGCGCTGGCGAGGAAGATGAACGGACAGTGACTGAGGGCACCGAGGCGCATGGGGAGGGACTGGTGGCTCTGAGGACGAGCCCAGGTGCTCCACCGGGCGGCGCTAGCAGCGGCAGCGGTGGCATGGGAGCAGCCCGACAGGTGCGCGTTGGAGGTGCACGTGGCACACGGGGCGGTGTGGCTGTCGCGGCTGTGGCGGTTGACCCCGTGACCTCAGGACCAGGCAGCGCACTCGCCCATGCTGGCATCTCTGCACCTCTTGAGGCCGGCGCTGCAGCGGCTGTGGTGCAACCCCGCAGTGTGGCTATAATGCCACTTGAGCCGGCACCTGCTGCTCTGTCAGTCAAGGAGGAGGAGGAGGAAGGGAAGGGGCTTCACGGCGTGGGCTATGCCGTTGGTGGGTCCATGGCCTCAGGACTGGCGGACCCCCTCGCTGCAGCAGCTGCACCGCGCCCTCCTTCCCAGCGCATCGCGAAGCGCAAGCTCAACGCTGTGCTGCAGCACACACAGCCAGATGCACGCCAGGCACCAGACGTGCACCGGGCTGTAGCGTCACACGCGCCAGAGGGCGCAGCAGTGGCAGGTGGCGAAGAAGCAGCGGCCCCAGACGAGTCTTTAGCACATCCAGGCATTGGCACTGGGGCCCCGCGTGGTACTGTCATGGGCAGGGCTGTGGGCAGCAGCCAGCAGGACGGGCAGAGAGCCCCATCAGCCAGTGCCGTGCCCGCTCACAGCAATGGGGGTGGCGATGTTATCACGGCGGGCGGGGCACCAGGCAGCAGGGCAGGCAACGGGCACGAGCTAGGCACCAACCTGGATTGGAGCGGCCCGCCTGCCAAGCGGCCTGTCCTGGACCTTCAGGCCCATGATGGCAGCGCCAAATTCCAGCCACAGGAACACGTGCCCTCCCACAACTACCAACCGGCAGCAGCCGTGGCTGCTGTGCAGCTGGGTCCCGGGAGCCACTTTTTCAGCCCGGCCCGTTCCCCTCACAATCACTCACAGGCTGGTGGTATTGGTGGTGGTGGTGGTGGTGGCGGTGGCGCCCTTGGAAGATGGGGGCAGGAGGAGGAGGGGGTTGAGGAGGATGAGGAGGAGGGGGGTGATGAGCAGGAGGAGGATCCAACATCATTCAGATCCCCTGCTTACTCTGCGTACACGCCGCCAACCGGTTCAGGCACCAAGCGAAAGGCTGGGGCTGGGACACCGCGCACGTCGGGAGGTGCACCAGGGAGCCTGCTGGAGGGCATCTGGACCTCCCCAGAGAAGGAGTCCCCTGATAAGCTGGATGTGCTAGGCCATGTGGCCGAGCTGGTAGCAGCTGGGGAGCAGCAAGCGGCGGAGGAAGCAGCAGCATTGCAGGCTGCAGGCGCAGGCACGAAAGGAGCTCGCGCCCGTGCTCGTGGCCGCAAGGGGGCCAAGAGGTTGTTTACCGACACGGCCGGCCCGCCGCCCGCCAGTCGGGGGATCAGCGGCAGGCTGGAGGAGGGGGCAGCATGGGGCCTAGGCCAGCCCAAGGGCCGTGCAGCTGCTAGCTATGGTCCTGGGCCCAACGGCAACGGTCCAGGCCCATACTCACCCCCTTATGGGTGGGAGGGGGCCGGCTGGGACCGGCAGGCCCCTGGGGATAGCTCTCCATACAGCTACGGGGCGCCCTACCCACAGTGGCAACGGCCCCACCCCATGAGCCCTGGATACCCACCACATGGGTATGGTGAGGGTGACGGCTGGGACGGCCTTGGTGAGCCGGGTGGTGGGGGCTATGGGAAAGCAGCACGGAGCAGGGGCGGTGGTTCACGGGGTGCGGGCCGTGCGGCTGGGCCGTATGCTGGCCGGGGCAGGAACGTGGCAGGGAGCCGTGCAGGGGGCAGGGGCATGCCCTCGCCACCATCAGAGTACGAGGGCGGAGGACTGTGGGTGTATGGGTATGATGCGGGGCCCTCTGGTCCCCCGCATGGGCGCATGCCGCTCCCCCACCGCCCCCCCCAGGCACCATACCAGTACACCCCAGACGCACAGGGGCCTGCCCAACAGCTGGCAGCCTATGGGGCTCCACTCCATTACTCGCAACAGCCTGTCGCGTACAGCACAGTGGCTGGGTGGCAGGTGGCTGGTGGCCCGCCACCGAGCAACCAGGTTCCAGTGCCGCCTGCGCACCATGTGCTCACTTCTGAAGAGCGTGCATACATTGAGGTGGGGCGCATGTGTGGGCCATGTCCTGTGGCAGCGCTGCACGCTGGCGAGCTGGGTATTAAAGGATTGTGTGACGCCCATGACATGTCTGTACTGCCAAAACTGGCCAGCATGGCACAGCCTTGTCTCACTCTCACTCACTCACTGTATCGCCTCTCACGCTACTGCTCAATGTGTATGCGCACGCTTGCACAGGAGCTGCTGAACAGGCGGCGGCCGCTTGACAAGTCACACCAGTTTGCCGAGGCGTCACACTTCCGCGGCGTGTACCGCCAGATGCCTGAGGAAGGTGAGTTGTACTGCCATGAGCCTCGGGAGTTGCTCACTCCACCAGGTGGTTACCGGCTGTGGGACAGCCCTGCGCCAGCATGCACATACGTGTGTGCAACGCTTGCGACGCCTGCGACCATCTTGCTCGCCCCCATCCACGGTTTAAACCACTGATAATAAGAATAATACAATAATATTAACACGGCGTTTGAACCACTGCCCTGACCAATACCCGCAACTGCTTTGCCACCCTTGCAACCACTCGCCAGGCGGCCTGTGGGCGTGTGTGATTGAGCACGAGGACCAGCTGTGGTTGCTGAGCGTGCGCGGCTCTGCTGCTTCCGCCGCCCAAGACTTTGACACCGCGGTGCGCTACTTTGGTGGACCTGCCAACTACCTAAATTTCCCGGCCTTCTGGGCTCATCAGCATCCACCTCTGGCTGTGAAAGCACCACAGCATGCAGCCGCTGGCGTCCCTGTGCCCCCGCCCACGGCACCGGCACAACATCGGTTGGGCGCCTCAGCGGGCGCGGGGGTGCCTGTATCCTTTTATGCGTTTGGCGGAGCAGGGGCGCCAAGCTCCTCTGCTGCACGCAATGGCAGTGCACCGGGGGCAGCAGCGAGTGCTGGGGCTGGGCCCGGGCCGGGTAGTGTCAGGGCAGCTGACGCACACAATGGGCGGATGGAGGATGGTGAGGGGGTCAATGGGGAGGGGCGGGCGGTTGGGCATGCCGTACCGCAGCACATGCGGCCTATCCGCGTCGCCACCGATGCCGTGCCTGCGGAGCAGCACACTGCCTCCCAGGGCCTGACAACAGCCGGGGCATCTGCAGCAGCCACACCCCATGGTGCCCTGGGGCCATTCGTGCTTGGCACGGCCATGGGCATGCCCCACCTCGGGCAAGGCCAGCCTGTGCCGCTGCTGCTGCAGCACCAAGGGACCGGCGGTGGCGCACCAGGGCCCATCACCATTGCCATCCCCATCCACGCAAATGGTACAACCAGCTGGCCCGCCACCCCGCCCTCAGCGACAGGCGGCCTGATAGCTTCACTGGGAGGGCTCGGCAGTGCTGGTGGCACAATCACGGGCGGTGGAGGAGGGGGCATGAGCCCTGAGGAGAATCTCGCCCGTCTGCTCATGAGCCCAGCATGCACTACTGCCACAGGGCTGCATGGCATCCCCAGCGACATGGAATCTCCCGGCCAGCCCCAGAGCTCCATGGGGCTCGCCCTCAGCACTCTTGAAGCTCTGGCCGCTGCAGGCAACACTGCAGGGGCTCCCAGTGTTGCTGGCACAACGTCCGGACCTGCACCCGGTGCTGCATGGGGCACCCAAGGTGGTCTGGCGGTGGGTGCTGGCCGTGGTGCTGGCAGCGTGCGGCCCCAGCTTCGGCTCATCCCTCACTTCTATGACCACATTGCTGCCCGTGAGGAGGCCGCCGCCGCTACTGCCGCTACTGCCGCTACTGCTGCGGCTGGTGCGGCTGCAGCTGGTGCCGGCAGCATCAGGACAGGCGGCAGGACAGGTCCTGCCGGGCAGCACCTTGTGCCACAGCCTCAGCCAGCAGCTGCTGCGGCTGCCGGAGACCCAGCGCCTGCTTCAGCCGCAGCACCCAGTCGTGCTACCCCACAAGCAGCCCCTGCTGAGACCATCAACATAACCGGGAGAGGCCGCTCAGCTGCTGCTTCAGTACAGGCCGCGATGCCTGGTGTTCCCAGCGCGGAGGGCAGCGCGGCCCGAGGGGCTCTGGCCCCAGGGCCCAGCCCCCAGGCTGCAGCTCCTGCACCTGCACCCTCTGGGAGCGGGGCCCCTGCTGCTCAGGACATGACCAGGGGTGCTGGCCAGCTGCCCAAGGAGGTGACCAGCGAGGCGACAGCTGCACCTGCAGCGGCAGGCACAGCTGCAGTGACGCAGGCTTCTACACAGACCACACCGGGCGATGGGTCCCAGGCCATTGAGCTGCCTGCATAGGCCATGCAGCTCAAGGGGATGCTGTGAAGCATGGCAGGGTGAGGTGTAGGGGACGCAGTTTGGCCTCCAGCCTGGAGCTGGATGTGCTGCCTTGGGCGCGGTTTTTGTATGCGGACTTGAATGCGTTGGCTTGGTGCCATGTCGGCACAGGTGGTGGCCTTGCTCTTGGGGCACGGACATGGGTATGCGGTGAGCCGGGACTGCTGGTGTTTGGTGGAGATGATTACAGCGGGAGCGGCAGCTCATCGCAAGAGGCTCTTGTGCGGGTGACTCAGAGGATGGCTTTTGCCGGACCGGGGGTAGGTCGCAGCTGTACATATATTACAAGCCTGGAAGTAATGAGCCGAGGTATTGTTTCAGGGGGATTTGTCTTGCGCTGCTTGCTTGGTTTCTGCTACGTGCTAGCTTGCTTGCTTCTAGGGCTGAAGAGAGTGCTGTTGTGTTGCACCTTGCATGTCGGTGTCAAGCGGCTCCCATATCCCCAGTGTACAAGGCTGCAGCAATCTAGCGGTCAGCTGTATATTGGGTGAAAGAGGTATGTTGCGCACTTACAAGACGCTAGAGGCCCCAGGTCCTTCGCAAGCCTTGTACTGTTGAAGGGGTTGCTTGTTTATACTGTTGAAGGGGTTGCTTGTAACATGGTGTGGCCTCCTGCCAGATGTGTACCTTAGCTGTTGTCCGCAGCTGTTCGCTGTTGCTGTTCCCCTGGTTGCACATCCCCTGACTGCGGTGTCACCGCCGCTGTCTCGCCCTGTCCTTCCTTTTGCTTCTTGCTTGGATGCTCCAGGCCCTCGCGTTCAGCCTTCAAGGCACCAGGCACAAGCACACGCCAGCATTATTTGCAAGCTTGCTGGGAGGGCATCTTCCAATCAAGCGGCAAGGCCATGGGTGCCACAACACACCAGCTCAATAAAACAGACCTACTGCAGGCACACTACTGGCTGGCTGTTCAAGCAGGCATCAGCTCGCAACACACGTACCGCCTGGCGCGCCGCTTTGCGCTCCTCCAACCTCCTGGCTGCAATGTTCTGGATGTGCTTGTGCTGCTGTACAAAGAACCACAGCAAGTCATCAAATGCATGCGGGTCTGTCCAATCGCGGCTGCAACCCCCATCTGCTTGTACACCCTGCTGCCCATCACCATCGTTCCCTAAACCTTGGACCCCTGCACCTGCATTGCCAGGAGCACTGCCAGCAGCCCCCATGCCTGTGTCTGCACCAACTCCCTGTGCCTCTGAAGTGCTCTCTGCCACAGGAGGTTGCTGGGTTGCACCGGGCGCAAGCTTGCCCTGCGCGTGCACAAGCGGCACGTGTCCAGCACCATTGGGGCGTTCATAGAGCACTCGGCACCATGATACCAAGCAAGCGCCCCCTCTCCAGCACTCTCATCAACCGGGCTATGCATGCATGCAGCATTGCATCTGTGCATGTGGCCATGCATGGACGCATGGACGCATAGACGCATGGACGCATGATACACGGACGAATGCAGTACGACAGTGTCATGCCGATGGTACCGAGCTGGCCCCGCCACGCCACATGCATCACAAGCGAGCTGAGCCGCTCCATGCGCAGACGCCACCCACATGCGCTGCAAGCGCCGCCAGGAACTGCCACATCGCCTCCACTGTACACACGCCCTCATCCGCGACGCCCGCTGTGTGGAAGCGCCAGAACGCGGTGTGCACCTGCGAGCAGAAACAGGAGTTAGATGCAAGCATAGGCGCGCGTGTTTCACACGCAGGTGACAATCATGGCTAGTGCAGACTCACGTGTTGGTGGTTAACATAGGAGATGAGGCAAGCAGGATGGTTCCCAGAGGCAGGACACTCCCAGGAGGCAGCGGGCCCCAGGATGGCATGCGAATGATACGCACTGTTTGGACCCAACAAGCAGACACATGTATGCACAAGAGGGTGCAAAGGCAGCAACAGCTGAACTTTGTTTTGACAATTCGTGCTGCGCGCAGCCAGGCACCACCCATGTGCACAAGGGCGTCCATCATGTGTGGTTGTCTCTTATCTGCATGTTCTTACACGCTGGATACATGCAATGCAGCTGCCTCGAGACGAGTGGCATTGCAATCGCTCATCAGCCTCCAGCCAATGTCTGGCAGCCACACCTCTGACAGCTTAACACGCCGCATGCCGGCCAGTGCGGGGTGCCTGATCAGCTCGTGTGCCTTCTTCCTGCGTGTTGTTTGGAGAGCGGCACTGCATGTGTTCTTTGCCGCCACGCACCTGCCAGCCAGCCAGCCAGCCAGCCAGCCAGCCAGCCAGCCAGCCAGCCAGCCAGCCAGCCATTCTGCTCACATCACAAGAACAAACACGAATGCCCTGTCCCATGCCTGCTCGTGTCACTAAGTGTCCTGCTCGCCGCTGCTCCTGCTGTGGCCACAGCCGGCATCCTTGCTACGCTATAATGCGGGCAAGTCCAGTAAAGTATCAAGTATGCAGTTGAGTGTGCATGCATGCCTGCAGCATGCACCGCACCACTTGGAGTCGATGATGATGGCCCGGTCAATGGAGTCAGGTGCCAAGTCGGCCACCCCGACCGCGTCCTCCGATGGGAACAGCACCACGGTGTGCCTCGGGTCACATGGCGGCATGTGGTCCAAGCTGCAGCGGAGCCGTAAAGTAGAAGTACACGGTAGTTTGCTGGGTAGTTTGTATGTACACGATAGTTATACACTCGTTGTATACCGTACTCAACAGTATGTGATGATGCGCGTTATGGTGACTGTATGCTATAGCAGCGAGAGTATATATGGGCAGTGGTAGGAATCGCATGGTTGGAGGAGGTACTGCACACAGGGCGGGTAAAGCAAAGCGAGTGCAGGCTGTGGGAGGCCAGGTGCATGCACATGTCGCACACGTGCGGCTGGATGGCTGCCTCACAGGGGGTGCTGCTTCAGTTGTGCATGGCATGGACCTTGCATGCACCTGGCATGCTGCAGAGATCTCAACTCGCGAGCTGGCTTGCTGTTTGGTGGCTGGTGGGCAATCTGGGCATCGCTCAAACGCACGGCCAGGATGCGTAGCCCAACAACGCCCTTGCCACTCACTCGTGCAGCTGTACCATGCCCGGCGCTAGCACCGCTGCTTGCACGCCTGTGTTCTTGCTGGCCTGAAGGGCAGGTGGGCAACAACATGGGTGGCTTGCATGCACAGCTCTTGTAGCAGAAGCACTGCATCTTCGGCAGCACACCACGGCGCGCAGCCTGCACCGCGATGCAAATCGACGCGCAGCTTCACCGCTCTTCCCAAACGCCCCTCCCTCCTCCCTTATACATCAAAGCCCAGCACAGCACAGCACGTGCTGAGCGCAGCACACCTGCTCTTCTGAGTGAGTAATGATGGAAAAAGCAAAGGGTAGCGCCACGCGCGGTGCCAGCGGTGTGAGAGGGACCTTGCAGTCGTAACAGTACATAGCGCGCGAGCGGGAGCTGAGAGCGCACGGAACACAGCAGTTCGGGGCAAACAGCAGCGCATAGTTGTGTCGCAGTGCATGTGAGAATTGTGAGGACTGTGTATCTTTGACACGGCCTGGGCAGAGCGCACGCACGCATGCATACACGACCATGCAGCTCACCATGATGGACACGCCACGCGTGTCCCTGCTATGCTGTCATCTATCTGATCTGCATTGCTCAGCTTCAGGCCCTTGTGGCACTCTGGCAGGACCCAGTCGGGCCGGCGCTTAGCAAATAGGACAACTCCATCCTCATTTGTGGGCGGCGCCAGAGGGAACGGCGTCGACATTTCAGTGCATTCAAGCCCGTGCCAGGCTTGCCTAACGCGAGCCCCCGCCGTTCGGCGAATATGTGGTCACAGGGGTGATCAGGGTTTGTAGGGTTTACGCCGCACCAGGGTTCTGAACATCGCAGTTACGTCTCCTCGACGGTAGACGCGGGTGGAAGATGTAGATCCGTCTCCGCACACCGGACTGGAGAAGCATTTGCGTCATACCACGCTGTAAGAGCTCAGCAGGTGGAGAAATGAGCTGCCTTTATCTAGTGCAGGCTTGCCTTAGGCCCTTTGCTGGTTGTTTGAGTGGAGATGAACCCTTTTCAATCAACAGACATGATGTAGCCGTGCCGGGTGTGCTGGGTTTAATTATTCACTTGCTTGTTATCATAAGTTGCCAGTCAGATGGCCTCGCTGTTTTCACAGATGCCAAGGCTTCAACACCTTGCTTCTTCAGCTTTATTTGCTGCACTTCACCACTGCCAAGCGCTCAGCCGTCCAATAGCAATAATATCCGCCCACCCCACCAATGCACTCAATTCACTCTTCATTTGCTGGTGGAGGCGGAAGGCACCAGCAGCCGCGTCACTCGTGAGTTGGGGCCATACAACGCCGCCGCCCCACCCGATGCACTGTCCACTGTACTGCCTGACATACTACCAGTTGTATTGCCTGATGTGTACAGCTTCCCCAGCTGCTCCAGCTTATCATACATACCCAATACACCCCCGGTGTGCACGAACAGCACCCTGCGCCCACGCCACGCGTCTGGATTGGAGCGGATCTCCGCCAGCAACCCATGTACTGCCTTGCCGCTGTACACAGGGTCTAGCAGTACGCCTGTGCAGTGGTGGCAGCGTGTGTAGGTCGTATTCAGCTGGAGCAGGTTTCAGACAGGGTGCTCCCTGGATGCCACATGCCATGCACAATGCAAGCGGCACCTCTCATGGCAGTACAGGCACACGGTACAGTCACAACCATCACAACTGCCACGGCTACCAGTCATCATGACCTCCAGTGTGATGCTGCAACCGCCATGCAACAGCCCCCACTGTGCAGAGCGCGCACCTGTTGCCTCAGCCACCTCCTGCAAGCAGTCATGGAGCAACAGCCAGCCAATCGAATGAGGCCCTCACGCACTGCATGTATGCCTTCTATCACCAGCCACAGGGGTCCGAAGACAAGCTACAAGCCACGCACCCCGTGCACAGGCTGTACACATAAACAAGGGGACCCCAGAGGCTTGTGTGCGGATGTGCTCATGCTGTCTGCCAGCCCTGTGCTCCCATGCAACATGCAAGGCATTGCATCTCAATGGCTCAACCACTGACCTTGACAGTCTGGAGCTCCTCGTCAGTGCTCATCGCGTAGCCCACCCCACGTGCCTGTACTGCCCGTAGCAGCGCGCGTGCCGCCACGCCACCACCAGCCGCAGCCGATCCCCAGCCTGCTTCGGCGCCACTCGAGGACGACCCCCCAGGCCTACTGCTGCTACTGCTGCTGCGTGTGCTGTCGCTACTGCTGCTACTGCCATGGGCCCCCAGCTCCTCCAGGAGCCCATCAATGAAGTTGTAGAAGTAATCAGGGTCATCACATACACCTGTCATGTGCGCAGCCAGGATCGGGCTGTGAACATGCCGTGCACGGAGATGCCAAACAAGCAGCACACGTCAGTGCATGTCCCCAGACATCAGCGTGCGCATACATGCCAGCAGCGACCAGCCTGCAACACCACAGGAGCCTACATGTTGACCCCAGGCGGTGGCCCCATCCCTTACCCGAGGCTTGAGCACTGTCACCTCAAGGCAGCCCTGCACGCATGCATGCCAAGCCACTGCTCACATATTGACGTACCGTACGCGTGCACGCGCGCGCCCAGGCCTGCAAGGTGTGCGCCTAGCGCCAGCCCCGCCGTCGTGCCGCCACTGCCGCACGCCATGACCAGGTCAGTGAACGCCAGGCCCTTGGTGGACGCCTGCTGCCGGATCTCCTCCACTGCCTGCGGCGGGTTGAACATCCAGGTCATCAGCCCGGAGTGCACAAGGAACAGTAGAAAGGGCAGGGACAAATGCCCCCATGTTCTTATTTCGCTTCCTTTTCTCCAAGAAGGGCGTAGGACTGTGGGTGCCACATGGCGGTCCATGGGTGCCACATGGCGGCCTCCTTGACCACCCACCCACCTCGTTCCCCTCACCACCCGTGCGGGCAATGAAGGGTCTGAGCGAGGGCTACAGAAAGTCGGTGAACAGTTGCAGCTGCTGCTTCTTCTTGTTCGTGCCCAGCTCCCACATCTAACAATCAGGTGCATAACAGCATTCAGAGTCACTGAGCCAGCTGCTGGCGTACCTGTAGGTAGCCCCAAGTGCCGAGCGCGTTGGAACCCCCGACCGGGATGAGGTAAGGGTTCTTGCCGGCGGCCTGCAAGTGCGCCACGAGCATGCGTCCTAGTGCAGGGCTACCCATCCGTGCGTACTCCTCCTTCGTCACCTGGAAGTAGCAAGCGGTGATTAGTCTGTGGTTGTCAGTTGGTGGTTCGGTTTCGGCGTGCACAATCAGGGTAAGGGTCGTTCCATGCAGCTGTCCTCTCTGCTGTCTCACGCATACATGCACGCCCATGCGCCCTTGCGCTTGTGGTTCCGCTTTGCATGCACGTGCCCAACCGCTTGCCCATGCACTGTCCGCCTCCGGCTGCAAGGTCCGGCAGGAAGGCCACAAGCATGCTGGGCGGTAAGCATGCAAGCGAGCAGGCAGGCACTGCCTGTACAAACGTGCAAGCACACCAGGTGCACGTGCGCGCCGCTCATGCGGTCAGGCAGCAGGTTGCCGACCAGCCCTGGATCCGAATCTACTGCCGCTCGGCTGGTGCGCAGCAGCAGGTGGCAGTCCAGACCCAGCAAGCTGCGCAGTGTGCAGTAGGTAGTGAGTTGCAAGCTGCTACACGACTACGTTCGACGTACTACGTTTGCAGACCACCTTGACACGTGAAACATAGTGTAGTGTAAATGCCATGTAAATGCTCTCGTATAAAAAGAAATAAAGTCTGGCGGGCACCACTCTCCATCAGCATGTGTCTCATGTCGCAATGCACGGCAGCGGCAAAGCAGTTGTTGCACGTGGCCATGCACAGCAACTGCCTCGAGCTCGCGCACGCGCCTCCTCTCTCATCTCTCACATGGATTATGGGCAAGATCATCCAGACACGCACCGCGCCGCCACTGCAGTCGCACGGCAGTGGTTGGACTGGATACCTCCAATCGTGACGACACAGTCATGCCCCGCAGCAGCCACAGCTGCCAGCAGGAACTCCAGTTTGCGCACCTGACAGGTGAGGTAATGTAAGATGAGCGTCCTTCGACATTTATGTGCATGTTGAAGTACACTGTAATGCGGCAAGCAGTGCAGCAGCCGAGAGAACCCACCATACCTTGCATGTGCCTGCTGCCCATTTTTCATGTGATCTTGTAATGCCCCTCGCACCCGGGACCGTGCACAGCTCATATGCCTGCACATGGCCATGTCCAACGTTCCACCAGACCCGCCCCACCCTGCAGCCCTTGCCCAGACCTACCATCTACTTCAACATGCTCGCACCTTGTTGCCACTGAGGTCGCTGCCGCTCATGTCATCGCGCTTGATCCATACTTCCACGCCCTCAGGCAGACCTGGCAACTTCCAGGGGTGCAGCGGGGTGGGCAGCATGCCCAGACCCACCCGGCGTACAGGGATCTGCAAGCCAGGAGCACCATACGATAGGGCCGGGTCAATGAACGGTGTGTGCGGCCACCCAGCCCCAATTCCTCACAGCCCCACACTGCTTCCCACCCATCAAGCCGCCCACAGCCCCTCCCAGGATTCATGTAAGCCTTAATAACACAGTGACAGCTTCCGTTGGTTTTGAGCGTCAAATGCCTAGCACAGTGCCATGAAAGCCCTGCCCAGTGCTGCCTGCTGCACCAACAGCTCTGTGCTGGCCAGACACAGCCAGGGCTCACCAGGGAAAGGTGTGAAGCCCAGGTAGGAGGGGCATAGTTCTCATCGGTCGTCAGGAATGGCACGGACAGCTGGTTGCTAGCTGCGCTGGGGCGGCCTACAGCATGTGAGTACAGAGGGTGCATGGGTAGTAGGTGCATGCTGACGTGCAGCGCATGGATCTGTCAACGCACAGCAGTGTCGCTGTCTGCTCCAGGCTCATGAGACATGCTGCAGGTTCCGTGAGAGGCATGGCACACTGCTGGATAGTAGCAGCTGTGGGAAGCTGAGATGAACTGGGAGCTCATCGCCTCATCGTCTGCCGAAACCACAGCTTGGAGCGTGTCATCGGCGCACCCAGCAGCCATCGCACGATTTGCCACATCTGGGGTTTCCTCTGAGTGGTGAATCCTGTGCTGTGTCCACGCGTTCTTGCTGTTGGATGTGATTGTCGAGCAGATTTCGAGGGCTGTTGTATGCTTCGTGCCTGCATCTTCTTTGGGCAACTACGTAAGGGTCATAGATGCGTATGCTGGACAGGCAAACACGTTCACTGGCAGCATCGATCACAACATCGATCACAACATTCTTTTCTTCATTTTCGCCGCCCCCACTTCACGTCACACACCGCGTCAAGAGATCATTTACAGGGCACTTCTCCTGAACCACGCCCACGTTACATCTTGATTCTTATCTGAGCCATACCCCTCACCCGTCTGTTAGTGAATGTACAGCAGTACAGCCGGGGCCTGGTTCCGTGTGGACCATGTTTGGAGCCTACAGAGTAAACTAGGAGAGTAACTCCCCAGTTTAGGGTTTGCCCTTTCGTGTAGGACTTGCGCTGAGTGAGCCCTTGCACACCCCAGCATCCGTGTAATGCAGATACGTATCCAGGATGTGCGCGGGCGCGCTTCAGCGAATGGCTCGGATCCTGCGCGGGGGTCGCATGCATGCGCCGAGCTTGCATGCACGTGGGTCGCACACACGGGATACATGCAGGATACAATGTACCGCACCGCAGGACGTGCGCAGATACAAGCGCATGACATGTGGATACAGTTCAGGACACGCAGGATACAAAGCGGATACGGCGCAGCATGCCTGTTAGGTGGGCAGGATACACAACAGCCAGCCAGCCATGAGATATGAAACAAACATACTGTATCTGCACCATTTGTACCAGAACTACTGTGTTTTATACTGTTAGCACAGTAGTTAGATCCTGCACACTGAACAAAAACAAAAGTACCAAGGGGGGGGGACTGGGTATGGAAATGGGGTGTCTCACGGCTGATGTCTTTTCAGTACCTGTCCCCAATTTGCAAGTTACAAGCTGCACAGTTTTGAAAACCTCTCTCAAAGCCTTTTCTAATGATATGGATTTCAAAACTTGCAAATTGGGGACAGGTTGATTTTCAGCCCGCCAAAGTCACACCAAGTGTGACACCTGTGACCGATCATAAAACTTACAAAACCCAACCGCGCTGGCATTCTTTGTGCACCTGAGCATGCCGTATGATGCATGATCCTAATGTGCACTTGTTTGATGCCTGTCGACCAAGACATGACCCGTTTCAGTCACACGGTGACCACACTTCACCTAAAACGCATTTAATCGCTGCCGGCTCCCCTGTACACCCCCCTGGGCCCATTTCTGCTGCTAAGCTCGTATGTGACATCTGTATTGTGCACAGCGGTTGTGCCAGCTGCAGTCTGCGCCAGTCGGCTGTGCTTGGGCCCTTGGGGAACGGCATGCAAAACCCTACAAATGGAGCATAGCAAGAGATGCATATGGCGTGCTGTGCTTGCAATGTGCACGCTGCAGCAGGCTCCCAAGAACGTGCTGACATGAATGTACATCATCAGGGCATAAAAAAATGTCGGCATGCGTGCCTGCATGGGCGTGGTACGTGCCCATGCGCGCCCATGCAGGCCCCATGCAAACAGGAACGGCTGACCTAGAGCAGCCAGAAATGCTG
>BDCZ01000119.1:3215-16576 GCA_001662365.1 Chlamydomonas applanata
GCATCTGTCCATACAGCATGCGGCTTGCCCGTAGAGCGCGCGTGACCAGGGACCTCATGTGCAAACAAAGGTTGCTTGGCCCACCGGGTGTCCGGCATTCTACCCACATGGCCTAGCCACTTAAGCCTGCGCTCCCTCAAGATATCAGTCATGCTCATGATACCCGCACTGCGGTACAACTCTGCATTAGGCACCCTATCCAACAGGCTCACACCCAGCATGCGTCGCAGGCAACGGTTGTGGAAAACACATAAGCGCTGCTCCTGCACCATAGTGAGAGCCCATGACTCAGCTGCACCATACAGAAGGATAGACAGGACAACCGCATGGTAGATACGGGCCTTAGAACCGACAGATACACGCGTGCTGCGCAGCACGCGAGGAAGCAGCTGCTTGAAAGCGGCCGCTGCCAAGGCCAACCGTGTGTTGACCTCCTTCTCCTGCCCCCCACTGCTCTGGGCTACGCCACCCAAGTACTTGAAATGCTGCACCAGCTCCAAGGAGCCACCTGGCAGCTGGCATGCTGGATGCAACACCGGCTGGGCGACACCAGGTGCCGCGCTGGGGCCGCTGCACACCATGATTTTCGAGTTCTGCAGCCACATGGCAAGGCAACGAAAGGCATCCACATTGATCGTGAGCACACATACTGACTACAAACACACCCGAGTTTGCCTGCGGCGATGAGCGCAGTGCTCAGCTTGTGGACCTGACAATGCGTTGCATGCTCAGGAGCAGCTGGGCATGTGCGGGTCGGCATGCGTCTGATGTTGGTGTGGTTGTATGGAATGGGTGTTGGGCAGCGGTGCTTCTTCCACAGTACACCAACGAATGAGCATTGAGGGAATGGCAGCAGGTGCAAAGCACAAGTCTGTCGCTAGAGCTGACCGGAGCCACCACACGCACTCGCGTCAGCCGGCTTGCCGGGTGCAACATTGGCCTCTTATGATGCGCGCAGTGCATACCCTTCGGCAGCCTTAGCTGCCGCCTTGGCCACATGTGCAGGCACCTCCTGTGGACACGAGAGGCCAGCACCACCATATGTAATGTAATTAATGTAAAGGCACAACATCAGGCACAACATTCAATAAATCATGTGAGGATTGCAATTCCACTTGTTTCACGCGCATGAACCAGATGATGCCTGCCTGCCTGCATGCTGTCGCATTGCACAACATTGCACTTTGCTCATCGCATCGCGCTGGGAGCAGGAAAAACAAGGCTGAAACCCCATGCAGCTGCAAAGCCTGTAGGACCAGGGCTGCCTCTTCGCTCACCCCACGCACGCCCAAACTGCGCCTCCAGGCAGAAAGCCCACCAGTGCCTGCATGGGGTGCAATCATGCGATGCAGCAGCTTTGTGAGCTCTCAACACAAGCCAGGAGCTGAACGCATGGGGCATGCGGAGCATGCAGCTGACATCATGGGAATGTATGCCGGGCTGGAGCAGCCATGCTCGCACAGCAAAAGAAGGATGAAAAAGCCTGCAGCCTGCCTCTATTGCATATTCTGCACTCGAACATCTCGTCATGCTCGCGAACTGTGTTCAGAACTGCGTTCTTGTAGAACGCACCTTTTAAGCACCTTTAAAAACCATCAAAATAGCTGCAAGCAGCGCCTGCTGCGTTGGTTTCGGCTCTGCTCGCTGGCTCCAGCGCCTGGGCTCAAAACTTGTGTAGCAGCAACAATTTTATTGATTTCAGTCTTGGCTGCCCCTGTGGCCCACAAGAGTTCGGAAAACGTTGGTTTGGTTTGCACTCAAGCAAAAGAAAACACAGTGCGCGCTGTATTCTTAGCAATTGATTCCTAAAGGTCAGCCCGTAAACCTTTCGGAGCTTACAAAACAAACCCCTTGTGTGAGATACGGCGAGCGCCTTGCGACTGGCGCAGGAGGCAGCAGTGCGTGCGGAGGAGCGGGCGGTGCGCGCGGAGGGGCGGGCGGCGCGCGCGGAAGGGCGGGCAGTGCGTGCTGATGGGGAGGCGGCAGACGCAGCTGAGAGGGCGGCTGCATCAGAGCAGAGGGCCAGGTGCGCGGTGCTGGAGGTCACTGCAGAGCAGGCAGCTGCATTCAGTGCCGAGCAGATGCGCGTGTACCTGGAGTGCTGCGAGCTGTACGGTGTGCCGCTGCCTTGCCCGCAGGCTGCTGGTGCCAGAGAGGGTGCTGCCTGAGGATTCGGGGACCCTGGCTAGGCGCTCGCTCGCAAGGCGCTGAATGTGGCATCAAGATTTTTTGTAAAACACGCATCTGCATCCTGCATCCCATGCGTGCCGGGTGGGGGCCTTGCCACCGCTGGCCACAGGGGTTCGAGCCCCCTCACGCGTCTGCTGCTGCTGTTGCTGCTGCCTGCATGCGCGCCCCGTCGGCCTGCCTACATGCCTTGCCTGCCTGCCGGGGGTGACTGGGTTGGCAGCTGGCTGGGAGGGGAGGGGGGCGCACATGTGTGGGCGCATGCGGGGCACCAGCTGAGGGCGCGTGGGACGCATGTACATGAGGTACCAGGCCATCCAGCTCACAAGGATCAGCCAGAAAAGTTTGCAACCTGAATGCAAACTGCCATTTGTTGACTTTGTTACGCATGCAGGGCCCGAGGCACCTAGGCCTGAAGCGCTGGGGTCCACGTGCAATGACACCAGTGCATGGACATGTGTTCATGCGCCGCGTTGAAGCCAAGGCCACAGACTCCCCCTCCAACAACGACGATTTTCTTGCGAAGCTGGAGGCCATGAACAACAAAACGATTGCAGAGTTCAAGATTAGCATGAACCAGAGCATGGCTGACTTCAAGGTTGAAGTCAATCAGGGATTTGAGAAATCTGTTTGTGACCTCAAGCTGGAGCTCAAGCTGCAGTACAAACGGCTGTGGTGCATTTGTGTTGCAGTGATGGAGATGATAAGGACCAGGTCTGAAGGTTGCAGGCAAGGACGAGGGCAATGGATGCGAGTACCCATTTGGATGATGCCCTGTCGCTGTGGTGTTATTTACCCATACGGCTCAATGCATGCAAGGGCTGCAGGGTTCAAGGTGATGATTTACACATGCGAAGTTCATAAGAATCAGCACATGTATCGGGAAGGAGATTGCAAGTTGATGCTGCAGCGTAAATGTCGCTGGCACTGTGAGTAGGAACCAGCTGGACCTGCAACATGTACACCATTTCTGAATGGACCACCAACAGCAGGCTGTGCATTGCTCATGAGATGATGGCTGTACCTGCACTGCTGTGGCCCACAGTAAAAAGCAGGCACGGCCTGCTGCTGATGGCAGCTGCCCGGATGTCTGTCAGCTGAGAGGTGGTCTTGGGGCTGACCTGTACATCATCATGCAGTATCAGTGTAAGCTCTTCAAGGCGCTCCAGTGCCCCTTGTGCCGTGCACAGCGTGACTGCTGCCCCCAGCGCAGCCGTGGTGGTGAAGGCTGCCAGCTGTAGCTTCCTCAGCCCAGGGCAGCTCTCCACCAGGGGTCTCAGCTCACGTTTTGTTGAGATAGCTGTTGTGCAGGGCAGCCCCTGGGCAGCTGTCAGCGACAGGCTGGTCAGCTCTGGCAGCAACTGTGCGATGACTGTACAAAGCCCCGGGCTCTGCTTGCCGGTCACCAGAGTCAGTGATCTCAGATGGCTGTAGTGCTGCACCCACTGGATGAGTCGAGGTGGATGCAAGCTGACAGATGGGGCCACGATGCGCAGGGATGAGAGAGATGCAATGGCTGCCCCTGCCACCACATCTACGATGCTGGTGGACCATGCGTAATCTGGGTGGCCACGCGCGTCCTCCTGCAAGCTTGGGTGGTATGCTTCCCTTGGTGGATCGTCCAGAGGAAACAGCTGGGGGATGTGTGGCTCAAGATCTGCTGTTACCCCAGGGCCATGCTTCCACACAACCAGATCCAGCTCTGACAGAGTGGCAGGTGTGTCTTGCATGAGATGCTGTGCAGCTGTCTGCAGCGTGGAATAGCACGAGTGGTCCCCATCGGCCAGGCAAATGCGTAGCTGCAGCAGCCATAGCCTTGGCGCCGTGTGAGTCAGCGTTGCCTGCCGATCAGAACATGGCAGCGAGGCTTTCATGTGTCAAAGTATCAGAGACGCGTACACGTTGTCGACGTGTATGAGGAATCTCATACCCAAGGATTGAAGTGTGCAGGTGCCTATGGCAGTCACATGTGCGCAGCTATGCAGGCCAAAAATACCCCGTAACTACCCAGGTAACTACCCGCACCTCTTGGACACGCGTGTAGAATGAACCCCAGGTAAGGTGCAGCTGCTGTAGGTTGAGCAGCGTAGATGGTGGACGGTTTAAGTTTGCCAGCTGCAGGGCTGTCAGGCTGGTGCACAATGGCAGCACCGAAGAGAGTGCTGTGGACGAATGAGCCTGAGCAGCAAGAAAGGCAGCAGTGGGTGATATTTGCGCGCTGCAGACATCTCGCATTCTCGCATTCTGTGCAGGTCTGGATCTGGTGGTATCCTCACCCAGACACCAGAGAACCAATCTACTACAGTGGGAGGCATACTAACCATCTGTTTCATGGAGCACATCAATGGCGCACCTGGGGCTCGGTCAAACACAAGGTCTTCAGGTGTGGTGCGTTGTCAAGCACCAGCCCCTGGACATCACATGCCCTGCAGCTATAAGCAAGCTCTGTCAGGTGCTCTGGGTTGCCTACGCCCAGCTCTGCAGCTCGAGAACCTTGCGTGGTGGTAGCTGTGGGGGCTGGTCGCAGGTGGATGCCCAAGACATGCAGCTTTTGCAGACCAGGGATGGCGCCCACAGTCTGCATGCCGACTTGCACGTGCCCTCCCTCATGGGTTGTATGCCTGCCACTCCAAAGTGTGAGGCTTGTGAGGCTTGATAGCTGGCACAGGGCATCACGCAACTGATCCTCGTCAAGTTCTGGATGGCCTGTCAGGGCCAGAGTGAGTGTGTGAAGGTTGGTGAGACTGGGCAGGATGCTGTAAGGTCCTCTGGGCAGGCCCCAGCCCGAGAGATCGGCAAGAAGGCTGAGGGCGCTCAGGTTTGGGCACCTGTGGGTTGCACATACACAATATGTACAGCATGTACATCAGAGCACATCGGCGTATGTACCATACTGATATGTGATGCTATGACTAATACCTCCACCACGGTATCAGATAGACAACTTGAGCCATGCCCAAGCCTTGCAGGATCGCAGCAAGTGAGCAACAAATGATGCAATACGCACCAGCTCCCGATCTGTGCAAGCTGTAGAGCACCCAGCATGCTGCCTCCTGGCAGCTCCACACAGAGTGTTTGCAGATTTGCCAAGCCATTTCTCAACATCGCTGTAACTGCACGTGTCAGCTGCTGGTTGGTGTGCTGAAGGCCTTCACCATCACCCAGCAACCGCAGCTGTAGGTGCTTGGCACTGTGTAGCATCTTCTTGGCCCATGCACTGCGGCTGGTCCTGCTCTCTCCTTGTGCCACATCAAGCCGCATACAGATCTCCCCGCAACCATGTGCATCCAGATGTGCGTCATGCGCATCCCGGAAGGCCCGGCACACCAGCCGCATGCGCAGCTGCATGGGGCCAGGAGACAGCTGCTGGAACACTGCCTGCAGCAGGTCAGGCGGCAGGGTGTGCAGCATCGTGAAAGCTGAAATCCGACAAAGTCCTATGAGCGGACCACTTATGCATTATAATGTCTACATCAAATGCATCTACAGTCTACAGCAAACCGAGATAAAAAACAACAGCCATCTCACTCCATGTGTGATGTGAAGAGTCGAAATTGTGCGCAAACCCAGCTGCTCATAGCCACAACATTCGATCGCAATGCCACCCAAAAGCAGTAAGATGGAGGAGGATAAGGATGAGGAACTGAAGGGTGCAGACGAGGACGATGACCTCGAAAGCGAGGACGGAAGTTCTGAAGATGACTCGGATGAGGATGATGATGTGGAGATCGATCAATCCACATTGGACAAGTTGATGGGGCTGGAGCAGCAGCTTGAGAGCAACCCCAACCTCTATGACCAGCACATCGAGGTGGGCAATGCATGCTTTGCGTGTACTTTGCCAGATCATCATCACGAAAACCCGAGTGGCACTTCAGCCACGCTCCGATCTGGAGGACTTCGTGGTGATTTTCTTGTTTTGCATTGCGTTGGGTGCAGTACATCAAGCTGCTGCGGGATGCCAAACTCCGGGCACGCCTGCGTGCTGCCCATGAGGCCATGGCAGAGCTGTTCCCCCTCACTGAGCAGCTGTGGCTGGACTGGGTTAATGATGAGCTGGAGCAGGTGTGGGGCCTTGACAGCATGCGCCAGCATGCAGCCTGCTCCATGCATACACAATGCAGTAGCAGCATGTGCGACTTGTGCGTGTAGCGTTTACAGAAGCACCATACCGTGAATTGCCTGGCTCCATGCCTCATGGGTGCATCTATGAAACAGCTGGAGCAGCAGGACCGGGATAGGATGCGCATTGCATGCATTCGTGCCAAGTCTTCATGTCTCCCATGTGCTGTGCCAGTGTCGGCAATGGTCTGGACATCAGTGCTTACCTGGTGCCCTGTACTGAATGATGCACGCCCGCGTGTAGGTCAAGGCGCCTGAGGATGCCGACCGCATCCAGCAGCTGTTCCAGTGGGCCACCAAGGATTACCTGTCCATTGACATCTGGGTGCAGTTTCTCGAGTGCGTGGTGCTTGCTTGTTTGAGCCCTTGACTTGTTTGACCCATGAGACTTTGTTGTGAGCTTGTATCAGGTCGCGCTTCAATAAGAGCTGCGAAATCAGCAGGCGCCGATCTCCTGGGCACTGAACAAGCCCCAGCGGTACTGCACTGCATAGCACCTCTGGCATGTCGTACATCATCATGCTCATCTTGCATGCCACCACTGACACCCCTGGCGCAGTGTGTTGCTTGTGTGGGCCGCGGAAGGAACCGTTCAAAAGCAGCCCGGCACCTCTAAAGTTGACCTCCCCCTTCAGACATCCGCAACAGCAGTGCATGTCGCCCACACTGCTACCCTTCAGACCGTTGTATGCACCTGGGCTGTGTGTAAAATACATTACAACACGGTGTGCGCGTTCACGTCCTATGTGGTGCAGGTTTGTGGCTGACCTAGATCCGGAGGTGCGGGCGTTCACGCCCACCGGCATCAAGCGCATGCGTGAGCAGTGTGAGGCAGCGCTGACTGCGGGCGGCCTCCATGCATCCCAGGGCGGCCGGCTATGGGCCATCTACAGGTGCGCACCAGCACCCATGATTGAATGGCGCCGTGTAACACGCAAGAAGCAACAGGGGGGTAGGGGTGGGTGGGTGGGGTCGGGGCCATCTGGTCTGCTTGCACACAGGATGCACTGTGCAGTGTGGGCTGCATCGGCTAGTTTGACATTGCTTGTTGTGAATGTGAAGGGTATTCTTGATGGAGGTGCTGGGGGTCGCTGGCGGCTCACAAGCAGCATGCAGCACAAGGGACGTGTACACTTCAAGTTGCATTGCCAAAAGCAGCACCACACTCTTCACATGAAGTACACTCACACTGCCGCAGGAAGTACGAGCTCGATCTGGAGGCAGCTGGCAAGGGCGGAGATGAGCAGCAGGCCAAGGTGCGCGCGCTGTTCAACCGCCAGCTGCAGCTGCCGCTGGCGGACCACGCAGAGGTGCTGGCTGCGTACAAGGAATGGGAGGCCAAGCTCGGCAAGGTGCGTGGGGAAAATGGTTTGGCGGTTGGGTGGTCTTGGTTGGGGTTGTGGGGTCGTATGTGCGGGTGTGGGTGTGGGTGGCTGGGTGTCTGGGGTTTGGGGGGCGGTTGTGGTTGTCGGGAGATGCTTGCTGATTGGGGTAGAAAAGCTGGTGGGTGGAAGACAGTGGGTGGGCGGAGAAGTGAGACGATGTTGCGTTGGGTTGTGTTGCTTAAATTCGACCATTCCTTGATGTGTTGCCTGGCAGCGGCAGGCAGCCTGGCAGGCATGAGTACCATCATGCATCAGCATGCCATGGGCAGTGCTCCATCCGCATAGCTTTCTTGAGCCATGCCCTCCCTCTAGGCTTGGGAGCAGTCATGGTGTGGTTCCTCCAGAACAGCTCACCCTCATGTAAACGCTTTGTTCCTTTCAGTCCATCCATGTTCACCAGCTGATTATGGTGGTGCTCTGGGTGGTGCTGGCCTCTCGTGTCCACAGGAGGTGCCTGCACATGTGGCCAAGGCGGCAGCTAAGGCTGCCGAAGGGTATGCACTGCGCGCATCATACGAGGCCAATGTTGCACCCGGCAAGCCGGCTGACGCGAGTGCGTGTGGTGGCTCCGGTCAGCTCTAGCGACAGACTTGTGCTTTGCACCTGCTGCCATTCCCTCCATGCTCATTCGTTGGTGTTCTGTGGAAGAAGCACCGCTGCCCAACACCCATGCCATACAACCACACCAACATCAGACGCATGTGGACCCGCACATGCCCAGCTGCTCCTGAGCATGCAACGCTTTGTCAGGTGCACAAGCTGAGCACTGCGCTCACTGCCGCCATATACTGCGTGTTTGTAGTCAGTATGTGTGCTCACGATCAATGTGGATGCCTTTCGTTGCCTTTCCATGTGGCTGCAGACCTCCTGGCCGCCTACCTGTCCTACATAAAGCTGGAGCAGGCACAGGGTGACCCTGGCCGGGTGCAGGTGTGCACCTAGGGATGGAGGGGGCATGGCAACAGATGCATACATGTGTCTTGTTCAGCTATCACGTCATCAGTCATATGACGATATGAGTGATATGACTGTCAGTTACTTTCATGCCTGCCTGTACAGAGTGGTTCATGCATGGCGGTTCCTGCCTTTGGGTCCACTCTGGTGCTCTTGCCCTGCACCTATGCCGTTGACCACCCGTTTCTTGGCATTCTACTTGTGTTCATGGCCCTAGTGCCTACTTCGTGTGCAAGCCTTGCACTATTGGGTGCCCTGCAGCTTGGCAAGTCAAGCCCCACGCCATTCTCACTATGCCGTCACGCTGCGAGCAGCCAAAAGAGTTGCGGCTTGCCCATGACTCCTTGTTCTTTTGCTCTACCATCCAGGTGCTCTTTGAGCGAGCGGTTGCAGCCTTCCCTGTGACAGCGGAACTGTGGGCACAGTATGGCCGCTACCTGGAGACCCACCTCAAAATTCCCAGTGTGATCAATGCTGTCTACGCCCGCGCGACCCGCAACTGCTACTGGGTTGGATCTCTGTGGGCGGCTGCGCTGCGCGCTTTGGACCGGGGGTACGCAGGAGCTGAGCAGCTGGGCATGACATTCAAGAAGGCGCTGATGGCTGGCATGCAGGTGGGATTCCTGCAAAGCATGTGCCTGAGGCAGGTTGTTTGCGAAGCGACCAGCACCACCAACAGCGACGGGCTGGCGACGTGGCACAACCTGAGCCCAAGCCTCTGCGTGACCGTGTGACGTGGCCTGCACATGGCCTCAGGTGGCTTGCACGAATGATGCTCGCTACCCCTCTGCTGTGGCCGCTGTGGTATCCATTCGTCATCAGATCCCTCATCTATGCGGGATCCCCTGGGCTTATCCTTCCCTTGTTCACAACACTCGTCACACTTCACACAGACGGCTGAGGACTACATGGAGGTCATCCTGGCGTACGCGGACGCGCTGCGCCATGCAGCCGTCGCAGCCGCTGAGAAAGCCGCCAACGGTGCTGTGGATCCTCAGTTAGCTGCTGGCTTGCGGGGCGCGTTCGAGCAAGGCGGCCAGCTGCTGGCCACCTACTTCCCTGATTATGTGGACCGTACCCTCCGGTACGCTGCTGGCCTGCTAGCATTGGGGTGGCGGCAAACAGCTGTCCTTTACTCTGGACTTTTTGTTATCATTCAGTTGAAGCACAGCCTGTGGCATGGCTTGTTGCAGGCGATCCGAGCTGGGTTATATGGCACAGACGATTCAGGCTTTCAGTGTCAGGTGGCACTGTATTTCCTTTCCTGCTGCTGGCCATGTCTCAAGCTCGGGCCTGACCCTGGCGTGCGTTTTGATTGTGCTTGGCTGTATCACAGGCTGCCTGCGTACTGGGCACACTGCGAAGCTAATGTGCTCAAGGACTTGGCAGCAGCTCGCAAGGTGTGGGAGGAGGTGCTCAAGGGTGGTGTTGCAAGGTGAGAGCTCCTGAGGTTGATTACACGAGTCACAGTCTCTTTGTATAGACTCTGAGTAGCGCCACCAAAGGACCGTGCCGGATGGCTGACAACAGGGTTCTTCAGGGGGTGTCCCAGATCTGAGGGATGCACGGGTTAGGGTTGGCAGGCAATCAGGCCTGGCAAAGCGCATGAGGCCCTACCCGACCTGACCCGCGTCATGCTTGTGCCGAAGAGCTACCTATGGCCAGTTGCTTGCACATCCTTGGGTGGTTAATTGACCGATCACTGGTTAACAACCAAGCTCGTTCACACTCTGCAAATGATATGCTGTACTGATGCGGCGTGTCCCTTTCAGGTACTCGGAGGTGTGGCTGGCATATGCGTCATTTGAGCGCGGGCTGCGTCATGTGAAAGAGGCGCGGGGCGTGTACCGCCGCGCGTACAGCCGGCGGCTGGAGGAGGGGGGGCAGTACACAGTCTGCACCGAGTGGCTGAGGTTCGAGCGCGAGGAGGCTAGGTGTGTGAAAAGTGTGTACGATTGAAAATGTGTGAAAGTGTGGACTATGAGTGAAGTGAGTGTGTGTTTATGTGACACATCGGGTACGCTTGAGGACATGGATGCTTACCAGGGGGCAGGATTGCACATGGATGAAGGGCAGGCGTGAGGATCAGCTTGAGCTGGGTTGGTTGTGGCATGGGCGCTGCTCCAGCACATCACGGCATGCCATCAAGCCACCAACTAGGGCCATCACCACACAGTGAGCTATGTCATCTTGTCATGACACAGTGCCCGCCTGGCTGACAGCTGTGACCTTACTCACCGGGCTCTGTTGGCCTGATGTTGCGTGCTCCTACAGCCTGGATGATTACGACCAGGCATATGCCAAGGTGCAGCCGATACTGGAGGAGGCGGCTGCTGCCTCTGCTGCAGCAATGGACACACAGGCAGCTGCTGCAGCCAAGGTGCGTAGCATTTATAATAAAACACGTATCAACACCCAGCTGCCTGCACACGCGCCTGCTGTTTGCGCATGCCACCAGCATACACCAGCGTCGTGTATGGACTTGGATGATGTTTGCTAGGCTTGTGGCGGCAACAGCTCTTGTTCTTTGCTTGCTTGATGCCATGCAGGCTGCTGCCAAGCAGGTGCCACAGCTCAGCAAGGAGGATGTGCAGCGCATGCGGCAGCAGGCTGATCCCAACTATGGTAAGGCCAAGGACAAGAAGAAGCAGAAGGGAGCGAAGGCAACTCCTGTTAAAGGTGAGCGGTGCACGGCGTGGCATGGGTGCGGCATGGCACGGTGACGTTGAGACTTGCGTGAGGGAGTGGACAAGTTTTTGCATAGAATCCACATGGTTTTGATCATGTCGCAAAAGAAATGTCCAATTGGTCGTCTGCATCTGTCGTGAGCCCTTCGGTTGTGCTTGGGGTGCCGAAATCGCCAATGCCAGCCCCAGCATTTCCTGGGTTAGGGATGAGCATGAACACGCTGGGTGCGTAGCAATTGCAGGTCCGTGCAACCCCTGGGTCGGCATGTTGACCTGTCCAAAACAACCCTGGACATACCGTTCGTTCACAGGCTCCGCGAAGAGGCAGCGGGACGACGAGGAGGTCGTTATGGAGGATCAGATCGAGGACGCTGGGACGGCCAAGCGTGCTCGCACGCATGCAGATGCACCCCAGGCAGCAGCAGCAGCTGACCAGCATGCACATAGAGCTGGAGGGCCAGAGGACCATGCCATGGAGGAGGACCAGCACCCAGACGAGGCAGGAGGCCATGGGGCAGCAGGCCCTGCAGCCCAAAGCCAGCAGAAGGAGTGGTTCTCGGACCAGAACACAGTGTTTGTGAAAGGGCTGCCATTTGGAGCCAAGGAGTCAGACCTGCGTGAGGTGTTCAAGGACTGTGTGGGGCTCAGAAAGATCCGCATCCCCACAGATGCAACCACCGGGAAGCCACGGGTGCGTGCTGCCATGAGGCTTAAGCATAGAGGCACTGCAGGGGGTGGAGGCACTGCGTGCATGCTGCACATGCACGCTGCCAGTGCCTGGTCTATTTTGTGTGCCTCACAGCCGCATGGAGCTGTGCACGCGCATGGGCAGCAGACCCCTGCATGCAGGCACACGAGAAGCCAGACGCCACAGTGCCTGCATTGTCACACATGTGCCAACAGCTGCGGCTGCATGTGTACCCCGCTGACTGCAGAACTTTGCGTACGTGGAGTTTGAGAGTGAAGAGGGGCTGCAGCAGGCGGTGGCCCTGAACGGCGTCAAGCTGTCCAACAGGGACTTGTTCATCGCTAAGTCAGCACCTCCTGGCCCAGGCAAGCCTTGCATGACCTTGTAGACAGCACTGCATGTGTGTATTGTAGACTGTATATATGTTCAGTGCCAGGGCTGGCGCCTTGCCAACACACACAATGCTGTTGCCGGCGGTTGCCTATGAAGCTATGATGTATATTACTGTCGGGGCATGCAGCGTGCTGGCCCCTTGGCCGCTCACTGCCAGTTTGTATGCTGCCTTTTTAGCTGCTTGGTTGCATCACCTGTCTGCAGGTGGAGCCCGTGGCGGGCGTGGTGGCTTTCGTGGGGGGCGTGGCAGCTTCCAGCAAGGCGGTGGGAGAGGCGGGCGCGGGGGTGACTGGCATGGGCACGGTTCCGGAGATGGGCATGGCGGGCGTGGGCGGGGCGAGGGCGGCAGGGGTCGGGCTGGTCTGGGGTTCGGCATGGGTCGCCACGAGATGTCCAACCACCCACACGCGCACCTGCAAGTGGAGAATGTCGCAGGTGATTCGCGTGAGGGGTGCGGTTATGTGGTTGCTAGGGTGTAAAATTGTGGGTGTGGGCACACCTCTGGCTGGTGAATGTCACAGCTGAGCTGCCTTCCACGCTGATGGCACATGCAAGCTGTCTGGGTACATGCTGGGTTGCTATGGCTGGACGCTGCCATACAGTGCAGCACCATACAAAGATGCAATACATGCAATGCGGTACAATGCATACAGCGCATACAACGGCGAGCGTGGCTGCATGCCTTTCGTTACATCTCACATGCTCCTTCAAATCACGCAGCTGGCTCATGTGCATGTCCTACCTCTTGGTGTGCAGGTGCAGCACCGGCCGGCACCTCGGCCACTGCGTTCATGCCTCGGGCTGTGGCAGTCCAAAAGGAGGGGTCAGGGGCACCAAGTGGCCAGCCCATGTCAAACGACGACTTCAGGAAGATGCTGCTGAGCGGCAAGAAGTGATGTGTGTGGGGGGTGGGGATGGGGGGGGGGGGGGGGGGGGGGGCGGGGG